>BPLR01000804.1:0-182259 GCA_021605095.1 Caerostris extrusa | reverse complement strand
TTTGCATGTAATACCTTTGTCAGCAAAAATTAGACGCTGTCTTTTGAGTCAACCTCAGTTATGAATTTTCACTCCTTTTTTCATTGTCTCCAAATCCAAGCTGATATAAATAATGATCGTATGTGCTGTTTCTTTTTCAGTGCCTAAACCAGGGAGAAAAGCTGGCTGCTCCTAAAATTGTGAAAAAAAAATTGACAATGATGAAGGTACTAGATGGCCAAACTGTAGAGCTGTCTTGCCAAGTATCTGGGAATCTAGACCCACCATCACTTGGTTCAAGCAAACCCAAATCATTAAGCCATCAATGGAATTCCAGGTAAAGAAACAGCCTTTTTTATATTTTAATGTAGAATTTTATTTCTCACGTTTGAAATATGTTTTTTCTATTCAAATAATGAGGTGTTTTTTATCTTCAAAGAACAAAGTATTATAAAGTTTTACCTAATATTAAATCATGTGCATAATCATCATCCTATAAAACCATAAAATAAAAATACAAATACTATATGTTATGTACAATTTTTTTTTAAATTATAAAAATGAAATAAAACTTTCAATTTAACCATTTTGATTTCATAGATTCGAAATTACAACAGATTTAGTAAAAACCTAAATTTATTAATATTAGTTCCGACATAAAATTGAACTAGATTAATTGTTATTAGTACTGCTTTATATTGTAAAAATACAGTTTATATTTTTACAATGAAAGATAAATAATTATGTAGGATTTTTCTTCAATCTAAACTTTGATTAAAAGTAAAAAGAAATTTATTTTAACATTTAAATATTTTTATTGTTATTATAGTTTTTTTCAAAAAAATTCTATAAATATTAATAATATTTTTTATTATGTTGAATGTGATTTATTAATGATTATTATTAATGATTTTTGTTTTCTTGAACTGTCAGTAGAGAGTAGAGCTAAGTTATTGTTTTTTTTGTAGAAACTTTGATGGAAATTATAACTGACTAAAATCATCTGCAGATGAAAATTAAATATTTTGTTATGAATTTCTTTTAAATATCTTTCAATTTCCAATGCAGATAGATCAGGGGATGTATTTAATGGTTCTTTAAAATAACTTACATAAAATTAATAAATAATTTTACCTTTTAAAAATTGCTATTTTGCTTGTTTAAAAGACGAAGTTTACATCCATTTCTTTTGCTGTTGATATAATTAATGATTTTTCTCCGTAGATTTTCTATGATGATGACAACGTGACAACTCTTATCATTCGAGAAGTATTTCCTGAAGATGCAGGCACATACACTGTCGTTGCTAAAAATGCTGCTGGTTTCTCTTCTACATCGGCTGAACTTGTTGTCGAAGGTACTACATCAGCTACATTTTTACTGAAATTTCCTATTAATTTTAGTTAAACATATTTTAAGTAAATTCATTTGTTTAAAAACAATTAATTTATCAATCTCTATAAAATATCTTTTTCAGTAAATTTTTTCAAAGCATTGTTCAAAATTATTTTCTGCAATTATTTCAGAAATTTAAATCTTCAAATCATAAAGAAAAAAAAATTGAAAAAAAAAATAATCAATTAAATTATGTTTTGATTTTGTTTCTATTAAATAAATGTTAGGACCACATATGGATGTGGTCTTGATTCAGTGTAGTTTCATGGTTCAAACAATTGTTTCTTTAAATGATGATACCAGATTTTTAGCTGTCAAATTTAATAACACTGCACTGTACAATTGAGACACATAGCATCAATATCTAACAAATATTTACAGAATCATCTTAAAAAAGCCAGTTTGTCCTTTGTTCATCCATACTGTAGTAGCTTTCTCTGGACTGTTGTACTCTCAGTACTGCCTGGGAGTCTTCATTCCACACCACACACTCCCTTTTGTCTTTCTCCCTCCTCCCATTTTTTGGTTCCAAAGTCTAACGGGTGAAAACAAAAGGTGCAAAGTCCAAAGTCTACCGTAAGGGCCAATCCGTCCTTGAAAGGAGAATCTATCAACTTTGAGCTTCCCCGTTGGCTATATTTCGTTTCAGGAAGACATGGGGGGTTCTTCATACATTAAAATAGTTAATCACTTTTATTTTGTTCCATTCACTATATATTTTCAACATTCTAAAGTTATTTTTTTTATGCAGCTGCTGATCATGGTACCGATACTTATCCATCATCTCGCCTCAGTCTATCCAGACAATCTTCTCTGACAGATATCTTAGAAGGTGTTCCTCCAGTTTTCTCAGAAAAACCAAAAGACAAAGAAGTGGACGAAGGAAAGCCTGTTGAATTGGTTTGCAAAGTGACCGGAATTCCTGAACCAAAGGTGAATGATCTTGTTTATCGTTCGAAGCTTCTGTTTTTTTTTTTTTCTTTTCATTGCTAAAAGTAAAATTTTTGCTGAAAGCTAGACTAATTAACAGAAGGGCTTTGATTATAGCTTTTATGTTAAGATGCACATTTTTATTATTTATTGTTTTAGTGTAAAAAATAACAACAAAGTATCGTATGGCTTCCTATGCATACAGTAATATTTTGACTGAGTTTCAAAACAAAATTTGATTACTTGTTAAATCCCAGTACAGGAAATTACAAATTTAACAACAGGACGGACATATATAATTTATGTGTGTGTGTGTCATATATATATATATATATATATATATAATTCAAATTAATATGTATATATTTATGTGTGTGGGTTTTCAGACATACATATATATATATATATATACACTGAAGTGACAAAAGTCATGGGATAGCAATATGCAAATTTTCAGATGGCAGTAGCATCGCGTAGAACAGGTTTAAATGCGCAGTGCTTTCGCAGAGCTTTCATTTCTGTTCAAGTTATTCATGTGAAGAGGTTTTGACGTGATGATGACCGCACGACGGAATTAACAGACTTTGAACGCGGAATGTTAGTTGAAGCTAGACGCATGGGTCATGCCATTTCGGAAATCGTTAGGGAATTCAACATTCCCAGATCCACTGTGTCAAGAGTGTGCCGAGAGTATGACATTTCAGGCATAACATCCCACCATGGACAGCGCAGTGGTCGACCGCCTGCACTTAAAGACCGAGACCGGCGACGTCTGCAAAGAGTCGTAAATTCTAACAGACAAGCAACACTGCGTCAAATAACCGCAGAAATCAATGTGGGACGTACAAGGAACTTGTCTGTTAGAACTGTGCGGAGAAATTTGGCTTTCTTGGGCTATTCCAGCAGAAGACCGACTCGAGTGCCTTACTGACAGAACGACATCGCTTGCAGCGACTCGTGGGCACGTGAGCATATCGGTTGGTCCGTAGATGAATGGAAAACCGTGGCCTGTCCGATGAGTCACGATTTCAGTTGGTAAGAGCTGATGGTAGGGTTCGAGTGTGGCGCAGACCCCACGAAGCCATGGACCCAAACTGTCAGCAAGACACTGTTCAAGCTGGTGGTGGCTCCGTAATGGTGTGGCTGTTTTTTCATGGCATGGTCTTGGTCCTCTGGTGCGACTGGACCGAACTTTGACTGGAAATGTTTATGTTCAGCTACTTGGAGATCACTTGCAGCCATTCATGGACTTCATGTACCCAAACAAAGATGGGATTTTTATGGATGACAATGCACCGGGCCACAACATTGGTTTGAAGAACATTCTGGACAATTCAACGAATTATCTGGGTGCCCATCGAGCATTTATGGGACATCATCGAGAGGTCAGTTCGTGCCCAAAACCTGCACCATCAACGCTATCACAATTATGGACGTCTATCGAGACAGCATGGCTCAATATTCCTGCAGAAGACTTCCAACGACTTGTTGAGTCCATGCCACGTCGAGTTGCTGCACTTCGCCGGGCGAAAGGAGGGCCGACACGATATTAAGAGGTATCCCATGACTTTTGTCACTTCAGTGTATGTGTGTGTGTATATATATATATTGAAATTCCATCCTTTATTTTTGCATGTTTATGTTTTATACTACATAAATTAAACAGTATTTCAACTGGGTGCAATTTTTTATTAATAAGAATCCTTTATTATTATTATTAATTGTTGATATTTAAGAAAATATTAGTAATCTATTTGAAAACTCGTGTATTTTATTCAATGTTTTGAGAAAATAAATAAAAAATATATTTTAATTGTAGATTTCTTGGTTGCGTAATCAAAAACCTTTGAAAGAATCTGACAGAGTTGAGATAACAACAACCAGTCAAGATCTTGAAGTGACCAAAGGAACAGTCACCATAAAGAAAGCCAAGCCAGAAGATGCTGGCACTTATGAAATCATAGCTGAAAACAGTGAAGGAAAATCAGTCACATCTCTCATCCTTAATGTGAAAGGTAATTATTGACTTATTTTTAATACATATTTGAACATATATTTGAGCTACAGAAGTTAAAATAATCATATGAAAATAATTTTATTCTTTTTCATATTGTAGGCAAACCACAGAAACCAAAGGAGGAACCCCCTGTCTTCACTCAAACATACAGTGATACCACTTGCACAGAAAAAGAAACAGTTTCTTTGACAGTGAAAGTACAAGGTAACCCACCACCAGAAGTTGCATGGTACAAGTGAGTATTCGACTACGATAATTTCGTCTTGAAATTTAGAAATTTATTTTTAGTACAGTTATAGTATTTCCCTTGATGAGTGATTGAACCTGTTTAGGTTTAAGACTGAGGTGAGATATATTAAAGTCCATTAAATATTTGGAGAAATTGGTAATAATGTATAATATTTAAAAAAACATCTTTAAAAATGCCACTGAGACCCAAAAAATGGTACTGAATGTCATGATCAGGTGGTATAATTTAATTAAACTATCGTTAATATTTAAATAATATACAATATTTGTGAATTCTTCCTTTTCTTGCATTGCAGCATTTATTGATTAATGCAAACCATACTTTTATGGGCTTAAATTTATTATACATTCAATTTTTATTCATGTCCAATTAATATATACTTTCAAAAAGCACATTTATTCAGTTTATTTTGTATATGAAGTAATATTCATATTCCAATCTTGAAAAGTGAATTCATTCAATGTAAAACTATTCATTGTGAAATATTTATATATTTGTTTCTTTAAATTAACCCCATTACAAGATTTTTCTTAATTATTAATAGTTTTTCATGCATATTACTACTTGATGGGAAACTTAGATAATATAATACATTATTCTGAATGCGATTTCATTCAATATTACAAACGTTGAGGTTGACTACCATCAGCTAAGTGTATTTTAAAAGTATTTGTGGGTAAAAATGGTCGCTGCTGATAAACTGTAAAAGACTGATATTACATCACAACAATATCAAACTGCAAGAGTGACTAAGACTCTTCTATAAAAGTTTGAGAGAGGTATTAGGCTTCACCAATCCTATTCTCCCAACATTGGTTCAACTGATTACAATTTTTGAGAAGCTTACTGAATCATTTTGGGACTGACTCCAAGAATAGAATTTGTAATGAATTTGGATTCTTTTTCTAGGTGAAACAAATTTAATTTTATATAAAAGGCATCGAAAAGCTAAAGGAAAGATGTCATTCAAAAGAACGATGACTTTGTTGATCATTCAATAAATATATTTTTGGTATTTCAGTTTTATATAAATAACAAAAAAGAACAAATCATTCATTACAACCTGATGCATCAACTTTCCTTACTATTTAGCAAGTAAAATCATTTGATCGAAGTCCTTCTTAAAAATAGATAACTCACAACAATAGTTTTGTTTTCTATCGTGATTCTCTAACGTTTCAACTTTAGTTGTGCAGTGTGACTTTTGGGAGCCAAACCTTTACACAGCGGTCAATTTGTTTGTCAAAAATATTATTTAAAATGTTATGAAGATTTAAGTGACTTTTTATTGATATTTTAGGAATGGAAAGGAGATTAAGCCATCTAAAAACGTGAAGCCGACTGTGAACAAAAACGTGCATACATTGGTCCTGAGTGATACCAAGAAACCTGATTCTGGAGATTACAAATGTGTTGCCAAAAATCCAAAAGGAACTGTGGAACATACAGCTAAAGTGGTTGTACAAAGTATGCGAGTGCATTTAGTTTTCAATATTTATTTTGCATGAATGAAGCTATATAAAAATAATTATATAAAAGTATTTTATATAAATAAATTTATTTTTTCCAGCAAGTAACATGTAACTGTTTCAACGTTTTTAGATATGTTCGTTCTGTTAATTTATGTAATTTTCTATAGAAACGGGTGTGGAATTCACGGACAAATTGCATGATGTTGAGGTGAAAGAAAGAGAACCTGCAGTATTTGATGTTGAAGTGTCTCAACCAGATGCACAGGTAAACAATAGAAGCATTTTCAGTATTCATTTTATCTGCATTTAAAATGATACAACTTAACTGTAGAGAAGTTAATGTACTATTATACATTGCTGAAGTGTTTGTATTATAAATATTTCTTACATTAATTCATAAATGTTTAATCTCAGTCTCATAAGAGTCTCTAAAAAGGAGAAGAAAAGAAATAAATAAATTTATTTTACCATTGGTTTATTGGTTATCAACACAGTATCTCTGAAAATGTATTTATGATTCTTGCCAAGCCATGTATGATTGATTCTTATCCTGCCATGTTATACCATGCCATGTATTGCCATGACATGTAGATGTCATGGCAATAACGATTCATTAAATACACTGAATCAAATTCATTAATAACGATTCATTAAAGTCTACTGATTTTTCATTAAGGTGTTATTATTTTTATCTTATAATTTTGCCTTTTATCTTTAAAATTCTGCAACAAAAATTGTTACATATATGAGTGGTGCTTCAAACCACTTTTATTATAGACAGAAAAATTTGTAAGAAAATGGGAGGGTGATTAAAATAACCAGGATAATCAAATTGATGATAATCAACGATGATAATCAAGTAAGATAATCAACTTGACTTAATACCTCTGAAGGAGAGCTAAACATCTCAGTCTTCTATCTGACATCGTCCTCAGATCTTACTGAGATCATACATGTTCTTTCTGAGATTGTATGCTTTTTTTTTCATGAGCTTTATACTTCCTTTCTTAAATAGCACGAAGTATTAATCATTACTTTTGAGTATCTAAATTACATCGCTTTATCTAATATTTTACAAAAGTTATTACAACTAGACAATAATATGTTTAAATGGGAAAAAATGTTGCTGTCTTTGGTTTGATCGTTTAAATGTTGTTGTCTTTGAAAAGGATAATTGTAAAACTGTTAAAAAGTTAATTTTTTTTAACATGGAAAAATTTTTTTCGTAGGTGACATGGCACAAAGATGGTGAATTGGTAAAACCGAACGACAGAATAAAATTCGTAGAAGATGGCTGCACCAGGAAACTCATCATAGAAGATTCTAATGTCAATGATGAGGGAGAATACACATGTGTATTAGGAGAAAATGAGTGCACAGCAGAATTGGTGGTTATTGGTAAGCAACTTATTTACTATTGTTTCGAAATAGATTCATAAAAGAACTTGCACCGTAAGAATAAAAATTAATTTTGATAAATTTTGCAAAACAGAGTGGGCTTTGACTTTTAGTGAAAATAAATAATCATACTATCTTTTGATGTTTAAATAAAGAAACATAGCATACATTGTGATATTCTTCTTCTACATAAAACAAATTCATTTCAGAAGTTTTAGAAATCTGTTGAAGACAGTATGATAAACAGTAAATGTATAAAATGTTTGACACCATTTTGACGAAGCTTCTGTCCGTACATAAATTGTTTATTCAGTCTTTTTAGAATCCATCTCATCTAAATCTAGCATTCCAACTTCTTTTATTTCTTGAATAAACATATAATAATTACAAGTACAATAATTTCTATATTTTCAGATAAATATGTTAACGGTCTTGAATTAAATATGCTTTCTGCCAACAATATGGATAATGTAATGTAATATTTACTAGCTTTTACCCAAGATATTTTTCTTTATTCCTTTAAGCGCAACAACAATTCTTTCTCAAAATCCAGCCAACATGGGGCTGATGGTGGATTTAACTTCCAGTTAACCTTCTTATAGCATCATATTCTTCTTTTACATAAACAAAATGTTGCACTTTCATAAACAAAACATAATGGGATGTGACTCAAATAAAATAAAGGAAATACAAACATATAGAATAAAACAGTGGAAAAATATTTTTAAAATCATTAGCAAAAAAAAAATGCTTATTGATACACTGATTCGATAATGAAGATAGTAATATCAAAGAAATACTTTTTTTCCAGAACTTCCTCCTGACTTCAAAGGTGACATGCAAGATGTTACAGTTGCAACAGAACAGGTGGCTGCCTTCCAAGTTGAGCTGACCAAAGGCGACGCCAGGGCCCGGTGGTTCAAAGATGGTAAGACATTATGTTATTAATGCAGGTTTAATAATTTAAAATTGTATGGATTCTATAACACTAGATTATGCAGAGTTTATTACACTTACAAAAATATGTTTCTTCAGATAAGGAAATAGAATACAGCGAACACGTTATGCTGAAGATTGACGGTAAGCGACAGAAGCTCATCATATACAATGCAAACTTCCAGGATGCGGGAACATACACTTGCGTCGTTGGAAACAAGAAGAAATGCGCTAAATTAAAGGTTGAACGTAAGTGTTCTTTACATTAATAGTATAAATTAATAGTAGTAATTGTGTAAATTTGTAACTAAGGTATAAAACAACATTTCTGATATTCACAACCGAAATAAAATAACCTCAGAATTTCCCTTTTCTAAAGTAATGTATTATTACTTTTTTATTTTGTTTTGTTGCTCAGTGATATTCGCAACAGTGTTGAGTAGATAGCAAATAGTTTTGAATTTGATATATTTTTTTTATTGTGGGATCCATTTAGATAAGTTATTTTTTAATAGTTATTTAATTTTAATGCAGTGTAAAAATTTTATAATAATGCTTTAATTGAAACATATATGTTGTTTTATTTTTTTATTTCACGCTTTTTTTTTTTTTTTTTATTGCTTAAACTGAAACAATAAGTTGGTTTCAAATGGTCTAAGTAAAAATACATTAAATGGTTAAATAATCACTAATTTACCATTATAAAATGAATAACTACATTTTGAGGGATTTGATGGGTAAATGTTTAAGAAAATATATATAGGACAACAATTTTTAAGCCGTTAATACCTCATTAAACAATCCGCTTAAACTAGAAATTTTTATAAATTTCTCTTATCTTTCTGGTGTAACGAATTGTTGAGGAGATATGTAAAAGTTCAGGATGTAATCAATCAATTCAAATATTTCAATACTTTTCCTTAATTGTATTTACGCAAGTAACTAATATATATATATATATATATAAATGATATATATATATATATAGAGAGAGAGAGAGATAATACATAATATTAAAGATATAGATACATAGCCCGCGTCTACACGGGCAACCAACAAAAGAAAAAGTCAGTAGAAAAGTTCGTAGGTGAAATACGGTTACAGTTACAGTTTCTAAGAGTTCTAGATGTGTAACATTTTCGACATTCTCCCACCTTTGAGTCTCTGAAGAATAATGAAACTCAAAATTTTAAGTTCTATAGCTTGAGAGATCTCAGGATTCTTCCATAACGGATCGCTGACAATTAGCAGTATTATCGCACCCATCAAACGATTTACAGTCTATAGATTGAGGGCATTCATTAGATTCGAGGACATTCAATGGATTCGATGCGTAATTATCAGTATCGGGACTCTTGCTGTTGCTGAAGGAGTCAGATAGTTTAAGTCCTACTCTGCAAGGCACATCTTGCCGAACTTCTAATGAATATAGGCGCTGTATAGGCCTTATGAAATAACCATTCTTGGTTTTCAATTCAATAACTCTAGGTTTATTGTATTTACCAAGGAAAAGCTTCACTACTTTTGCTAAAGGCCAATTTAATCTTTTCTAGATATAAATGTAACATTTTCGACACCTGTAATACTACGTCATAATTTAAAACATATTAGCTTTACTGAAATTAATATTACAAATTGAATATTGTCTAAAAATATGGGCAATATATAAATAGTTTTATGTATATGTATATAAAAATATAGTCTGTACTAGCTATACTCTTCATGCAATTACATTTTTTGAACACTTACTAGCACCAACTGTCGAGTTCACCGCCAAACTGCCTGAGAAGATGACAGTTCCTCAGGACACTGACGTGAGCTTCACCGTTGAACTTTCTCGTCCCGACGTGCCTGTGAAATGGTTGAAGAACGGCCAGCCAGTGCCTGAGAAAGAAAAGGACAAGTTCCAGTTCGTCAAGGACAGAAATGTATACAAGATGATCGTGCAGAGAGCACAGAAAGACGATGCGGCAGAGTACAGTTGCGTGGCTGGAAACGTGAAAACTACCACTAAGTTACAAGTACAAGGTAATATTTCTATCCTTTTATATATATCTAGTTTCATATCAATAAAAGTCCAGCACGCACTCTTTAACTGACCATAAATCTGAATCATTTTAACTATTAACATCTCCGGTTTAGCTGTAATTTATCGTAATGAAAAAGTATGTTATAAAAATATTAACATTTTGCATTTCTTTTAAGCTAATTCCTTGTATTTTTGTTTCCTCTGCCCACATAGCTAGAAAATTAGTCGGGATTTTTTTTTTTATAATCACTTTCAGTTTTTTATATTTTTTTATTATTATTCCTTTATTTTGAATTCCACCTTGATATTTATATGATGCTATTTTTTTAAAAGTTTAAAAATAAATAATTTTTTTAATAAATTTAAAATATATATTATTTTACGGGAATTTGGGAATGTTCCATCAATAACTAATTTAAGTTAACTAATTTAAAATTTAACTTATAACTAATGTTTTATTATAAATAACTAATTATAACTAATTTGTTAAGTCAATAATAATTTAAAACCCATGCCTTTTCTTATGAATAATCATATAATTAACATTATAAGCATAAATAACATTTTAGTATTTAAATATTTTTTATCCTTTGTAAAAATAAGTATATACCTTCCTTTATATTTTTCAACATTTACAAATTTCATATTCCTTAAATGTATGATTAAAAATATCAAAACTTATTTTAAAATTAAAGATTATACATTTTACAATATAGTTTCATATATGTCTTACATTTTATATTATATTGAATACGGTGCTATTGATTATAGAAAAAAAAATCTACAATTTAACTTAATATATTTATTTTATGCATAAGCATAAAGTTATTGTGTAAATAAAATACTTTAAACTTTCTGTAAAAATGTCAAAAGAATATCTAAAAGTAATTAAATACATTTGATTATACTGTGATAAAACACCATGTTTCGTAAACTGTTTTAATAAATTGTGAGTTTAATAAAAGTTTAAAAATATGGCAACCGTAACTGAAGAGGCTGCTCCCCAAATTCACCATTACAATTATCATCTAGTTATCTCTATCACAATTACATCAGTTATTCAAGTTACTATCTTACATTATGCCGATTTTAAATTTCAGAAGCCCATGCCGAGTTCACCCTCAAACTGCGTGATGTCATTGTTCGTGAGAGCGACACGGCCACCCTGTTGGTTGAAGTGACTCGTGAAACATTCGAAGTGAGGTGGATGAAAGATGGCCAGACACTGAAACCGACCGAAAGGTACGTTATGGAAAAGGAGGGTTGCCGCAGACGGCTCATCATCAAGGACACCAGCCTCGACGACAAGGGCATGTACACCTGCGTTCTGGAAGAGAAGACCTGCTCTTCTACCCTCACCGTCGAAGGTAGGGATTCGCATCGAAATCCGCCTTGTAGTCTAAGCCATTCAGATACTGACTAAAACTGAACCAAAATATATCATCTTTACTATTGATTGTAGTCAAGTTTCAAATAAAAGATCATTAGTCGGATGATAGGGATATTTGTTTCTGATCCGCTTTAAAAGTTTGTTCGTAATTCATGCTGAAGATTTGTTTTTAAATTCCATACTGGTAATCTATTGAGGTTCTCTGTTGAAGACTTCTTATGAACCCAAGTTTGTTTGTTTAGTGACGTCAATTCCTAATCTTCGATAATAATTCCGAATCTCCAACAAAGCCTTTAATCAATCAAATTATCATCAACAAATTTTGCATATCAGATCCAAAATTGATCTTTTGATCAAACTTATCCGGTCTCCAAACCGATTTTTTGCTACAGTTTCGATAGAAATCGAAACGGATGTAGTTTCGCTTGTCAACTTTGTGGGGAGAACAATTATCTGTCGGCCGAGTGTCTCGTATCAAAGTATTTATATTTTTCCAAAAAAAAAAAAATGATTCGATGCTTGCTTGTAGGGAAAGATAACGAGGTTATTTTTCATACTTAAACTATAACGAGCTGGGATGCATGAACTTTTGACCTCTGTTTCAAATCTGGGCACATCTTAATTAAACTTGGTTCGAACGCAAAAATGATCTTAGATGGAAAGCTTCTGTGTCTGCGCCAGGATTGGGGAGGGAGTGCAGGTAGAGGTGGAGAGGAAGGAGTGCCATCTTGGGAAAGTTTCTGTTCCAAATTGTGATTGGCCAATGTGGGCAGTTTAGCAGATCCTTGTATGCTATGATAAATGAAAAATAAACTAATCTAACGTTATAGTGACAAATAACGAGATGTCAAAATGACGGCATTCAAAATCAACAGTTTTTTATGTTCAACTTTTATCATTCAATTGCAGCTACACCCCGTGTTGTATCCGAGAAACGTCACTTCAAGGGCAAGCGTGGTGGAAACGTGGCTGTGGATGTGGAATATTTAGCTCTGCCTCCACCAAGATCGAGTGGCTGTACAAAGGAAAACCCATCAGTCCAGACAAAAAGCGCACCGTTGAGAATTACGGAAATAAGACTGTGCTCACCATCAAAAACTGGAAGATGCCGATGTTGAGAACTACACTCTAAAACTCACTAATAAGTGTGGAGAGTGTAAAACAGAATTCACCGTGTCCATCATTGGTAAGTTTGAATCATTAGTTGAACTATCACTAGTTGAAATCATTTATATTTCCTGTAAAATCATTTTTTTTTTTTTTAAAAAGATAATAAAATAAAATTTCTGGGTGTTCAGATTTTATATTATTTTAACATTGATTCGTATTTTTGATTCTAAGTAATGATTTTCAGATAAACCTAAGCCACCTGGTACACCAACTGCTTCGGAGATCGGCAATGATTCCTTGACACTGAGCTGGAAACCCCCGGAGAGCGATGGCGGCTCTCCCATCACAAATTACATCATAGAATTCCATGACAGGAACACTTTGAGGTGGTCCACTTACAATGAAAAATTCACAATCGAACAACCCTTCACTAAAGGTGAGTTTATTGTTTCTTTTTATTGATATTATTTTTTTTTTTTATAAATATTTTTTGGTTGTACTGAAGTGAGTAATAGAACTTATTTTATTATTAGTTTTTTTAATTTTAAGTATATCGGACTTTAAGTACCTTATACAGTATACTGGAAAATTGCATTAAGCTTGAGATTTAACTACTTTTTTTCAAACTCTCTAATTTAAAATTGTGATTCAAATCAAAAGTAATCAAAACAATAATATGCTATAATTTAACTGAAAGAGTTGGAATTTTTTCAATTAATTCGTTCTGTGTTGAAAAATTAATCTGCCAGTTATAAAAATGGAAGGTAAATAAGTAAATGGAAGGGGAAATACTTGGCTCTTACCCTAAAGACTTGAACCCTTTTCGTTAATAATGAAGAAAATTGAATTGGCAAAGGATTTATTGATGTTGCAAATGTGTTGAGATTGAAATGTATAAAGATTATCTTGAGAATGTTAAGATGTGAATCTCGAGTTGATATTGTTGAAGGGTTACATGGTTAGATCCATCTTGTTACAGAAAATATTTTGTATGAAAACAGTCGTAGAAGCTCATTATAAGGTGCTGATGAAGTGGCAGGTCGTAAACAGAGATCTTTATGAGAAGTTACAATACACTTGAGAAAATTGTAAGGTGTACGAAGTAGATGATTATGATAGGTGAAATGGAAACTGATATATAACTAGAAGTAGATAATGAGTATTGAATGTAGACTGAGATACAATACTGAATATGGTGCTGGAGAATTAAGAGTTTGCAGATTTTTCATTCCGTGCGAATTGTTGTAGTCTGGTTAAAATTGTTAGTAAAAGGCGGCATCTATTCGGTAAAAATAAAAATTTTAAAGTGAAAATAAGAAACGAGCTTGGCCACTATTTAGAAGAGGCACACCTCAAAACACTACACGCCCTCTTAAACTTTTGATCTACTGTTGCTTGAGTATCACATTGCTGTGAACTGTCAAGGATATTCACAATAAATCTATAGACCAAAAGTCTCTCATTAAGGGTTTGCGGAAATGAGTAGAAAGTGCAATTATGTCACTTCTAGAGGCTTTCTTCCCCAATTACTGAGTTACAAATTAAACAAGTTAAGCTATTCAAATGGTATTCAAACTCTAAGATCGAGATTCAAATTTAGGTTCATGAACCAAATGTGAAGAAGCATAAACAAATATGCGCAGTGTTCACTGCAGGAAAGATTATCATATAATGATTGCTCTTGAACAATAATTACATGATCTTTTTCACTCTCATTAACTGAAGAACATCACAGATTCAGACTTCTCATGAAAGTTATTCCCAAACTATATGGGCAACTCGGTTCTAAGTACACTGATGTGGAGTGGTGTAGTAGTAGTAGTTTCTGAACATTGAAAAAGAATCTTGAGAATTTTTATTTCATTTTTATTTTTATTTTACAGTAACGAATTTGAAACAAGGCGAAGAATATATGTTCCGAGTGATCGCCGTGAATGAAGTTGGAAAGAGTGATCCATCTCCTGGGTACAAAATATATCCCTGTCCTGGAGCCTAAAGGTACTTTTTGACTCTTAATGACTTGCTTCTGAAGAATTGTCCTCAGATAAAATGTTAAAATGCACTTTGTCACTGGGTTAAAACATTTTCTTCTTCTATATTTAATCACTGGAAATATATGTATGATATCTTTTAACTATCTTGAATTTGCAAACTATTTCACTTAACCAAGATTTCTTTTGATGTTTACAAAATTAACAATACTTTTAGATAAATTGGATGGAGCTTTTATTTTGAAGTTACCTATCGCTTAAATAAATCTTGGACATTTAAATGTTGAGAATTTCATTATGTTATGAATCTGCATTTTCAGCTGGCGAACCTCCGGCTGTTGTAGAGCACCTGAAACCTGTTACTTGTGGTCTGAAGAAGCCAGCCAAGATGACATGTAGGATCAGTGGACAACCCCCACCTACAATCAAATGGTATCGATTTTCATCTATTAAAGCCTTTCTTAAGAATATTTGGCTGAATTTACTTGACAAAGAAATTCAGTTTTTGGGAAAAGCAATTACCTTTTTAATTATTATATTTTAAGAACATCAGTGATTTGTGAACTCACATAAAAATACTGTTAAAAATACAAATGTCTAAATTTTAAATTTTTTTAACTTCACATTCTTTATTTTATTAAACTGTTCTCTGTGGGTTTTTTTTAATGTGAGTTCACTTATGTGCATTTTATATTTCAGAGGAATTAAAAATTTGGTTAAAAATCCAATAGCATTTTCAAATGATTCTGTCTATAATTAATAAATGCTAGTATATTTGCAAAATGTTTGTATACTAAAAATTCATTTTTAAACTTTGGTAAAAATTTCAGTCTGTTACTTTAAAAAATGTATATCATTTTTTAAACAATTTGTGTTTTGAATCTTTTGTGTCTAAAAGGATGCAATTTCTGTCTTAGGTTGAAGAATGGAAAAGACTTATTAATTTTGAAGAATATTAAAACAACTTACGAAAACCAGGTCGCCACCATGGAAATCAATGAAACTACCGAAAAATCTGCAGGAACGTACACTTGCAAAGCTACAAATAATATGGGAACAGTTGAAACAACAAATGAACTTAAAATACAGGTAACAAAACCAAAGGATTATTTTTTTTAATTGTTGCATATTGTTGTACTTATGATTATCAGGCATAATCACAACTGGCTGCATTGACGAACTCGTGTCTCATTCGGTTATCAAAAGGGGTTTCGAGTGCACTCACTATGTGGTGACGAGACACTCCCCCACATCCCCCAAAGTAAGCAATTTCTACTGGGTGGAAAATTGTTCTTCTGTGGGTTCCTAGCCACTGTAACACTCCAGGGATATGAAAAAAACGACAACCTTGCAATTTGCAATTACCTTATATGGATTTTACACATTTGACAAACTGTCCTGCTATACCCTTTTTTATGAACTGTTCTCCAGACAACTTTTATAACAAGTCTAGTTTTTATTGGGCTGCCAGAGGGCTCACGGCCGACGTGACCTCCGTCCCGACGTGTAGGGGGAAAAACGTATTTTATCAAAAACAAACAGCATTTTGTTAAAAAGAAAAGTAATTAATGATTGCTAATTACGTAATATTGAAATTTCAGCATTTGTAAGAAATAACTTGTTTATATAACAGGGAAAAAGCTTTAAAAAAATTCAGCTTTTTGTTTTAAATATGATTTCGATTGTCAATGATTGTCCCTTTTGAAATAGTCATTATTTTATGTCTGTCAAAATGTCTACTCACTTAATCGAAAGCAAAAAGTTTTTTTTAAGTTTTGTAGCAAATTTAATTTAAATTGATGTCTTCATTTAAAAATATATATATTTCTTCTATTAAACTAAAATAACAAAATTTTAAATTTCTAAATTATTTAAATATTATTCCAAAATATATGCCAAAAGTTTTTTAAAAACTATTTTAGACTTCAAAATAATGTAACGTTAAAAATATTTTTATATATTCTAATTTTTTCAGAAATTTTAAATACATCAAATTACTCTCCGTTGTTTTTTTTTTTAAATAATAATTTTTCAAAGTCAACATTAAAAATTTTTCAATGCTCAACTTTAAAGAAAATTCTTCATCAGGTTTTTATCTCTTCATTTAAAAATAAAATAAGTAAAGTTTTGTATAATAAGTTACTATTTTTAAATATAAAAAGTATTTGTATGTATTTTAATAAAAAATAAGTATAAACGAAATTTTGTCTTCTACTAGTTTAGCTGAATTTCATATATATTGCCTGATTTTTTTTTGTCAAAAAATAAATAACCTGTTTAATTAATACTTTGACTTTATTCTTTGATTTTGACTTTAATACAAAATTTTTAAAAATACTGGGAAAAAGAAATTACAAATTACAAAACTGAAGAATAAATATTGGAATATTGTTGAGAAATTTATCTAATTTAGCATACTAGTATTCAATTTTCTGTAATTGATTTGCCACATTTTTATTGAAAATCTGTAATATTTACTTCATTTTCAGAACCACCTTCTGTTAAATACGATGAAAAAATGAAGAACGTTCGTCTAAAATCCTTCAGTGAGTACATCCTGGATGTTAAAGTGTTCGGTTATCCTGCTCCTGAATTGGTGTGGTTGAAGAACGGTAAAGTTTTAGAATCAACCAAACACACTCTCGTACAAATACGAGAAGATTCCACTACAATAACCATCAGAACTCTTGAGAACACAGACAGTGGAACGTACACTCTTCCAACTCACAAATCCTGCTGCCACTATCAAGCATGATTTCAAACTATTTGTACTCGGTAAGGATCTTAGTTGTATTAATATCCAAATATTAAATACTTTTTAAGTATTTACGCACAGAATACAGTAAATATTCTCTATTTAAATTTCATTCTTAATTTAGTTTGCGTGTATTTTTTATCCCATTCCATAATTATATAACATGTACGGTTGTTGCCAAACTTCATTATCTTCGCCTTAACATAATATATTCATACATGTTAATGTAATAAGAGAATATGTGAATTTCTCCGAATAGTGTTGCTTTATTATATTAGATTATGTTGCTTTTATTATATTATATTCTTATAGTTATATTATATTCTTATAGGTTGCTTTATTGAAATTAACATTTCCATATTGATAATAATCCAGGGACCTACTGTTTTTAAATTAATCAAAAACATTATATTTTTCTATTATAATTAACGGAAACTGTGCTATTATAATATTAAAAGATATCTATTCTTTTAGTAAAAATATTATATAATAATAAATGACATTTTCATTCATTTACATACAAGATAAAAATTTCTCGTACACCAAATACCATGGAAGTTTCTGAACTTTCAAATGAATTTAAAAGCTTTGAAATTATTGCTTTAAATTTATAAAAAAATAAATTATGTTTATTAAATTTTTGACTCTTAATCTCATAAATTTATAACAAAAAGTTTTTTTTTTCCATATATTTTCTTTTCAAAATCTGAATTGTATCTATTTGACAAGTTTCATTTATTAGTAATTCATAACAATCTACCATTTAAAAATTTATCATTAACATTTGTAATAATCTACCATTCACCCTGCAGTTCTGAGCAACCCTTTGTGTTCCAGATAAACCTCTTCCACCCGAAGGCCCTATTGCATTCCACAAAATAGACAAGAACTCAGTTACCATTGGCTGGCAACCTCCGAGCATAGGGGCTTCCGAGGTGCAGTCTTACATCGTGGAGAGATGTGAGGTCCGGCGAAAGATTTGGATTGAGGTGAGACAATGTCCTGAGTGAATTTCAAATGATGGGCCTTTCTGAAACTTGCCACCTCTAATAAAATTTAAAAAAGCCAATATTTTTAATGACACATAAAAAAAAGTATCGAATTATGGAATAGCAACTTTTTTTTTTTAGCAATCAATTAAAATTCTAATGTTATAATTCCTCGGACCCTCCGAATCAAGATATAGCTTCTTTGTTTAGTATTTCTTAAATATTTCCATATGTTCTAGTTATTTGTTTTTAATGTAGGCAAACTAAAAAAAAATACAATCATATTGTTATTATTATTTGAAGAAAGGTAAACTAGGTTTATTCTTATTTTTCAAAAAGATTAAATAAAAAAAAATAATAATAAAATTTAATGGGCCGGTATACAGATTATCCATAAAATTTAAATTTAATAACAAAACGCCTTAAAAGCAATTTTAAACAAAGAAAGAAAAAATATTAATAAATTATATTGATGTAATAAATTATGTTCACAAATTATCGTTCAAAGCATGAAAAAGAAAACATATTAAATAAAAAAATTTAAAATTATAGATTTCAGACAATTTTATAAAAGAAACACAGAAAATGCATTAATGGCATTATTATAGAGAATCCACTGATAGATGGATAAAATTTATTAGGTGGCCAGTCTTATAATTATTAATAGAAAACGGATATAACTTTTGTAACACAGTTATGAATTTTTTAAAACAAAATGGATATGTATGCGAATGCATTCTTTAAAATGTTTAATAAATCACATACATTTTACAAAAACTTATCATGCTTATTAATTGGATTTGCAATCATTAGTAATTTTTTCCCGTATTTCTGTAATCTATGTAAAAATATGTTTCAGTTTTATTTTTCTCGTAGATTGGTTACATTTAACTCATGATAGCTGACTATTAGATAATCCTTATGCACCTTATCTCAAAATCAGTGTTAATACAGAGATGGCAAATATTACTATTTGTACTTAATAATTATGGATTCATGGCAAAAATTACAGAATTACGGATAAGATTTAAAAATTACCGATTATCATATTTTTTGTAACTTTTTTTTCTCCAACCTGTGTAATAAAAATTTTTATTTTTTTATTACTGATGGACCTTACTGAAAACTTGGCACCTCTGATAAAATTCAAAAGCAAATATTTTTATTTTATTTTTAATGACTCATAAAAAGTATCGAATTATGGAATAGCAACTTTTTCTTGGCGATCTATTAAAGTTAAGATTTTATAATTCTTCAACCCTCTGAATCAAGATATATCTTCATTGTTTAGTATTTCTTAAATATTTTCATATATTCTAGTTATTTGTTTTCAATGTAGACAAACTAAAAATACAGTCATATTATTATTATTTGAAGAAATATAAACTAGGTTCATTTTTTCATATTTTTTAAAAGTTTAAATAAGAAATAAAATTTGATGGGCCGATATCTGGTTACCTAAAAATGAATGAAACCTTAATATGAATTTTAAAACAAACAAACGAAGACAAAAATATTAATAAATCATATTCAGGCAATAAATTATGTTCACCAATTATTGTTCAAAACATGAAAAAGGAAACATTAAATAATAATTAAAAAAACTATAGAATTCAAATTTCATAAAGAAACACGGGAAAGAAATTTAAAAAATTTTTTAACTATAAAATTCCAAACGATTTTATAAAGAAACACAAGAAAGAAATTTAAATTAAAAAAAAAAACTATAGAATTCCAAACGATTTTATAAAGAAACACGGGAAAAGAAATTTAAATTAGAAAAACTATAGAATTCCAAACGATTTTATAAAGAAACACAAAAGAAATTTTAAATTAGAAAAACTATAGAATTCCAAAACGATTTTATAAAAGAAACACAGGAAAGAAATTTAAATTTAAAAAACTATAGAATTCCAAAACGATTTTATAAAGAACACGGGAAAGAAATTAAAAAAAAAAATTTTTTAACTATAAAATTCCAAACTTGATTTTATAAAGAAACACAGGAAAGAAAATTTAAATTAAAAAATATATATATAGAATTCCAAACGATTTTATAAAGAAACACAAAAGAAATTTAAATTAGAAAAAAAAACTATAGAATTCCAAACGATTTTATAAAGAAACACAAAGAAATTTAAATTAGAAAAAAAACTATAGAATTCCAAACGATTTTATAAAGAAACACAGGAAAGAAATTTAAATTTAAAAAAAAAACTATAGAATTCCAAACGATTTTATAAAGAAACACGGGAAAGAAATTTAAATTTAAAAAAACCTATAGAATTTTAATCGATTTTGTAAAGAAACACTGAAAGAAATTTTAAAAAAAAATTTTTAACTATAGAATTCTAGACTATTTTATAAAAAGCACCTGAAAGAAATTTAATAAAAAAACAAAAAGAAATTAAAATAAATCAATAAGAATAGCTCACGAAGGAAATATAAAAAAATAAAAATAAATATTGAAAGTGGTCCAGGTTATCGCTGACCCATTCTTCCCAAAACAATACCCGTGAGTATTTTTATGGGTAATAATTTCTAAGTGAAAAGGTTTTTTAGGACAGTTTTTTAATGAAATTAATATATTTTTGGTACAATCAGTTACCATTATGCGGATTTAAGATACAGTCTTTATGTTATTAGTAAGTTACAAATATCTCCTTTGAAGTCTGAATCTTCAAATTAAAATCTCCATTTGTATCTGCTAAATTTAAAATTTTTCAATATGCTATTAAGATTTATTTGTAGATTCCTTTTTGAATTTTTTTTCATCCAAATGACTGGCATTGATAGTTTAAGGATAACTCGTTTATAAAAATGAAATTCATGCTTAAAAATATTTGATCAAATTTATAATTGGAATATTTGCAGTGAATATGCCTTTTAATAAATTCAAAGAATAAATAATTATATAATTAAAAATATTGTTTTAATTACATTAGAATATTATCTCTTATAATGCAAAATAAATAAGATCCTATGAATAATAAAATATTTTAAGGCATTT
This sequence comes from Caerostris extrusa, assembly GCA_021605095.1. Taxonomy (NCBI): domain Eukaryota; kingdom Metazoa; phylum Arthropoda; class Arachnida; order Araneae; family Araneidae; genus Caerostris; species Caerostris extrusa. Next base: position 160,608 of record BPLR01000804.1, on the reverse strand, counting down.
TTTTTTTTTTTTTTATAACTGTTATCATGTTTCCTTTACATGTTTCCATATATAATATTTTTTTATTACATCGTATTTTTTTATTCGTGTTTTCTATTTATTTTATTTTAAATTTATTATTCAATTTGCTTGCTTCGAAAAATTTCATATTCCAACTTGATATTCTATAAACTTATAGACAAATACACATCAACACTTTAATTTTATTTTTAAAATGCTGATGTTAATTTTTGCAATTTATATTTTGTTTCATTTATAAATGACTCATTTTTTACTCTAACCTTGGTTTGTTTTTATTCTTATTCAGGTAACAACTGTGAATTCCGATGTTCTGACCCAAGAGATTCAAGATCTCAGCGAAGGTATCGAATATGCATTCCGTGTCATAGCAACCAACGAGTACGGTCGCAGTGATCCACTCACGTCAGACCCAGTCACGCCTAAGAGCTTATTTGGTAAGATTTCACTGCTTTTTATTACTTTTTATGATAAAACATACTGAAGTTGGAGAAAACTTGTTTGGTTCCCTTTAAACATATTCTTCAAATTTTAAATGCAATGATATTAAAAGTGAATCAAGATTTTTTTTTATTAAATTTAAATAAATAAATCCAAAACGTCAATGCTGGCAATGCTTATTACATTCAAACTTTGAATTAATAATTGAACAGCTTGTATTCTGCACATTTAAACAATACCCCATTATTGCAACACGTTTTCTACCTTCGTGCATTCTGCTTACTCGACTATGTTGTAATTATTTATTACATCAGATGCCCCCTACATAATAAACTAAGAACACTATGACATGTATCCACACAGATTTTTACCTTCCAGGAGAACGTTTAGGCATAACTTCCCACTTTTACATAGTTTGGGAGAAAAGTGGCAAATTATCCGTTCATCCAAATCAATGTCAGGCGCTCATGCAATCACGATTTACTCCTAGTCTATTCACAGCCATATATCCCACTAATTAAAATCGGACTCTTATTTACATATACGTTAGTTATCACGAGTCAAATTATTATAAGATTTAAATAAATATAATATGACATTAGATAATTTGAATAGGTTAAGCATTTCTTATTCATTAAGCATTTCTTTTCAACAACTGTCACTATAGATTTTGCTAAATGACATCTTTCCTAAAATCCGTTTTATAACCCTTCTTCCAATGATAGCAATGACAACATACCGTTTACGAAGAGTATATTTAAATTGATTTATGAAAAATTCCTCGTTCTAATAGTATATAATAATCTTGATTACTTATTACGAGTCAGATAATTATAAGATTTAAATGAATATAATATGACTATAGATAAATTGATTAGGTTGAACATTTCTTATTCATATTCAACAACTGTCACTATAGATTTTGCTATGACATCTTTCCCAAAAATCAATGATAGTATACCGTTTACGAAGAGCATATTTAAATTGATTTACGAAAACTCCTCTCCCTAGTTGTATATAATAATCTTGATTACTATGGCTACATTGTTATAAAAAATTACAGATAGATTTAAAAACTTTATTTTATATTATTACTTTATTATTATTAACTATTTAAATGAGAAGTAAAAAGTTGAAAATTATGAATTATCATGAAAAAAAAATTAAGAGTAGCACATGTGTTCCTAAGGAAAAAGGAGTGGCAGCTAGGAGATAGTTTTCAAAAGTGCTACTATAATGTCGCCAGGAAAGACTTTGTAAAATTTAGATAAATTTCAAAGAAATAAAAGAGATAATTTTAAAATATAATTTTTGAATATTAGTACAATTAATAGTCCATTATTCAATGCCTAAAAATAAATTACCTTAATATGATTTCTGATATTTTACGCAGTGATTACCAATTCCTTTTTTTTTTCTTTCCCAGACAAACCCCACGCTCCCAAGGGACCCTTCACCACTTCCAACATGACGGAGAGCTCCTTCACTCTGAGCTGGCTCGCCCCCGACAACGACGGCGGCAGCCCCATCGTGGAGTACATCGTGGAGAGGAAGGAGGCCTCGCGAAAAGCATGGCAGAGGGTGGCCACCACGGACGGAAAGTCCCTCTCCATGGAGGTCACAGGGGCTGAAGAAGGAGACGCCCTACCACTTCAGGGTGTGCTGCCGGAACGAGGTGGGACACAGCCCTTACTTCGCGCCCGAAGAAACCATCACGGCTGGCTTGAGGATATGTAAGCTCTGTTCTGTTTCCTACTTTTCATTCCATTTTTTGTATTTATTTCATTGGAGTTTTGAGACAACCTGTAAAAAAAAAAGAAACAGACGATGTAATTAGGTTTTTCTTTCCCCATTATTAGTTAAACAGTGATCCACACTGCATTAACTTACACACTTTTGACATTTTGTAAAACCGTCCTCGTAATCACACAGTGAAACAGAACTATCGTTTTTTATATAATTAAATAATGTTTTATTTTCATTTTCATTATAATAATTGATCATTTGAAGAAACGTTATTTTTTTTTAATTAACGTGAGCAATTTAAATAATGAATGAATTTATTTTGTTTCGAAGGGGAGGGGGAATCGTGCTAGGGGTGATTAGATTATGATTGGCGATGTTTGGGGATAAGTTTTACACGCGGCGCCAAGGTGGTGTCTCACTGATGAAAAAGCAATACAATGAAAATCCATTGTAATGAATGCAATAAGTTTCAAGTTTGATAATTTTTCATTGCAGCACCACCCATCTTCCCCTGTGGGACCCCTTATCATATCCAACATGACCAACAAAACCCTGACTCTGAGCTGGAAGCCTCCAGAGAACAACGGAGGTGCAGAGCTGACCGCCTACATAGTGGAGAAGAGGGAGTCCACCAAGAAGGCATGGAACCGTCTGGAAACCCTGCAGCCCCACATCAGGAGTTACACTGTCCACAATCTGACTCACACCAAAGAGTACCATTTCAGGGTGTTCGCGGAGAATCCAGCTGGGCTCAGTCCGCCCTTGGAGACGGACAAGCCCATCAAGCTCACCTCCACTGCAGGTAAATGGTGCTGTTTCCATTACGTGAGCAGTTATTCATAAGTTCGGCATAAAAGCGCTGATTAATAATGTGAATTATATTATGTATTATATATGTTGATATTATTATTTATAACTTTGTTATATTTTTTTTTTTAGGAAAACGCCATTTAAATAATGTATCAAAAATTCAATGTCAAAATATTGCCAATTTGGCTAAAAAGCAACATCGTCACAAATTTACTAAGTTTCTACATTTTTAAGTTGACATTACAACATTTACAGTTACATTTCTAATGTTTTGCATTTCTAAATTTATTAAAAATGTTGCCGATGCAGCGAAATTTCTAGAAGTTTTCAAACCGTTAATCGTGGTGAAATTTCAATATTCTTGCTAAAAAATTCTTATTCTTAAAAGTAGAAGTCATCTATTCAATGAATCATGTTTATTAAAAGTCATCGGCAAAATCGTTATTTTGTTGATTAATTAATGCCGTTAATCGTGGGGAAAATTTTTAAAAGTTTTCCTATTGTTAATCGTGGTGAAATATCTAGGTTCTTGTTAAAAATCATTCTTATTTTAAAAGTAAGAGTCATCTATTCAATGAATCATGCTTATTAAAAAATTCATCAGCAAAATCGTTTTTTGGGGTTTTTTTTCGAAACTGGAAATAAATAGTGTTTGTTTTAGAGTAGCTCATCATCAAAACTCTGAATGTATGGATATCTGTATGGCACGATGCTATTGCAAATAAACTCTTAAATTTCGGGTTCATAAAAGTTGCTCCAATAAAAACTAATAAATGAAAGGAAATAATTTTTTTAGTGTCCATTTCTCAGATACTTTATTGAATGTTCGGTTTTGTAGTGCGTCCATCTCCACCTACGGGACCCTTGGAAAAAGTCATCACTGGACCCAGCTCTGTTCTGCTGGCCTGGGGAAGACCGGAGAAGGACGGTGGGTCTCCCATCTTGGGTTACACGGTGGCTTTGAGGAATGTCCGAAGGATTATGTGGATGGAGGTCAGTTGTTTAATTCTTCCTGAACACCAAAACAATACTTTTTAAAAATTACAATTCAACACATTGAAAAAATTGAGAGACTCTTCACCCATGAAGAAATGTTTCATTTCTTAGAAACAATACGTTATCGAAGTTCAGAATTTAAATTATTCCAATATAAGTATTATGTATATATAATGTTTTTTTTTTTTCATCACATAAGCAGTTTTATTTTCCCCATTCTGCCTTGCGACACGATTTTAATTAGTTAATTAATAATAATTTCTATGCGCATTTTGAAAATGAAATTGATTTGAATTTGAATGATGTAGTTTCATTTATATTTATCGCTGCTGTAAAATAACAACTATGATTTAGAAAAGAAAAACTATGATTTGAAGTCAGTATTTTTAAAAGCATTTTGAAAGTATTTTACAATGTTTCAAAACATGTAGAATTCCTGCATTGCTTACATGCAACTCATCACTGCTGTAAAAGAACTGTGATTCAAAATTTAAACAAACTAACTGTAAGGTTAAAGAACGTTTGGAAGTCATTTTTTGCTTATGTTTCTTAAAATGTTATGTGTAAAATTCCTACTGCGCTTACATACAAGTCATCACTGCTGTAAAATAACAACTGTAATTCGAAAGTTAAACAAACTAACTGTATGGTTAAAGAACGTTTGGAAGTCAGTGGTTTGCTTATGTTTCTTAAAAATGTTACATGTAGAATTCCTACTGTGTTTACATGCAACTCATCACTGCTGTAAAAGAACTGTGATTCGAAATTTAAACAAACTAACTGTAAGGTTAAAGAACGTTTGGTCATTTTTTTGCTTATGTTTCTTAAAATGTTATGTGTAAAATTCCTACTGCGCTTACATGCAAGTCATCACTGTGTAAAATAACAACTGTAAAAACAAAACTAACTGTTGGTTAAAGAACGTTTGAAGTCAGTGGTTTGCTTATGTTTCTTAAAATGTTACATGTAGAATTCCTACTGTGCTTACATGCAACTCATCACTGCTGTAAAAGAACTGTGATTCGAAATTTAAACAAACTAGCTGTAAGGTTAAAGAACATTTTGCTAGCTTTTTGCCTGTGTCTATTAAAATGGTGCATGTTGTATTTCTTATGTGCTGTCTTATTCGAATTCAGGTTGGTCAAACGGACGGAGAGACGCAGAGGATACAGATCAAAGATCTTCAAGAGGGCGCTGAATACATGGTTCGAATCATGGCGCGAAACGAAGTAGGCATAAGCGATCCACTGGAGCCTGAAGAGCCCGTTCGAGTTATTCGACCAGCAGGTGAGAATTCATTCACTCGTTCAATTTTGCGTTTTATTGCTGTCACAATTCACAATTTTATTACTGTATCATTACATAAAATTGTATTGTTGTTTATTTATTATAATTATTATTACCTTCAAAAACTTTCAAAGCTTTTGAGGATTTATTATTTCTTTAATTTAACTGAGTTACTTAATTAAGGCTAGAATCATAACTAAGCTTGATGTTAAGTTGGGAATATTTCTAGCCCTTGGAAATCTTGTTTATTTATGTATATATTGCTCGGATATTTTTTTTTAGGATTTCATTTTTTTTAAAATTTTTTGTATTTTTTAAGTAATTTTAAGTGATTTAAAGGAAACAACATTTAAACTATTGAATATGAATATCGGAAGAGTAAAATATTTTTTATAATTTTTTTTTATTTAATTAACAAAAAGGTCGCTAAAATAAAACTCATCATAATATTTAATCAGTTTTTTTTTCAAACTTAAGATGCTTAGATTTTATTTGCAATGCTAGTATAACATTTTTTTTTTCTTATTTGATCACTTTGAATAATTAACTTTGAAATTGAATTACTCATAAAAAAAAGTTTTAATAATTTCTTTTTAGATTTGATAATTTTATTGTATTCTAATTTAGCAATGCAAAATCATTTATTTTTCAAATAAATGTTTATGTGCTTATTTTGCAATTTTGCTTGTTTTTGAATTTTGCTGCTGTGCTTATCATATATTCTTTGCTCTACTATTAATGTTCTGTTTTTATTTAAATTTGCAATAGCTTTTTTTTTTTTAAATTTAATACTGCTTATATTTTGTTCAATCAAATTTGAAGTTGCATTATCATAAGCTTTCTTATTGTAGTTTAAAACTTTTGCATATTTATATTTTATTTTCTAATTGGTAATCAAAAATATTAAAAATCGATTTATAATATTTCTAAAAAGAAACTTTTTTATGTATAAATATTTGCGTGACAAAATTTTAAAAATTTGTATAAAATATTGAAAATTTTTAATCTTTTAAAATATATTTATTTAATTTTCTTGAATAAAGCAAAGTATTAAAAAAATATTTTTATTCAGGATTTTAATTTAAACTTTGATTATTTTATAAATTAGAAATAAAAATCAGAATATCCAACTTTTAAGCAAATATTAATGTTTTCCTTTCTGTTAAAAACAACAAGTAGTTGCCTTTCTAAAAACCTAAATTCGTAATTTTTAATTGTAGTAAACATTAAAAAGCATTTAAAGAAAATTTTAATAATATTCTTAGTTAATTAATTAATAATTGTATAATTAAAAATAATGTCAAGATCTTTTCTGAAATCCATTTCTTATAGCTATTTAAATTCGGAACATAAATTTATATTGAAATTAAGATACGTCTTTAAACCATTTGAATTACTGAATCAATTGCTTCAGAATAAATTAATTAACTCTTTAATGAATTATTCCTGGTATACTCGTTTATCATATTTATATATTTTCAAAATTACTCAAGTTAACTAATTTGTAATTAGAAATTTTTAATTTTAAATAAATAATTTAAATTTAACTGTTAATTACGAACTAAAACGAGTATTTTTAGTAATCTTGTATTAATCTTAGACAAACACAAGTTCAATCGCGACATCTTATGTCTGGCAGTTATTGTATCGCGATTTCATTTTTTAAAGACATTTGACTCTATGTCCTTTGTACCCAAAGATTGATGATGAGCTGTATTCTTTATTACTATTACCATTTGTAGTTACTTTCGATTAACTTTTTTCAAAATGAATGACAAAATTTTTCTTACTACAATGGCAGAGATGAATCTTCTTGGCATCACAAAACCTTGCCGAAGGAATTAGAGAATTATAGTTTGGATTCTATAAATTCGAATAAAAAATATGTAAATAAATATTAATAAATTTAGTTAATTAAAATATAAATAAACTTAATTTAGTTAATTACAATATTAATAAATAATAATATTAATAAATTTAGTTAATTAAAATATAAATAAACTTAATAAATTTAGTTAATTAAAATATAAATAAATTTAGTTGCAAATGATTAAATTTTTGCTTAAATTTCTGTAATAAAGGTAAATAAAATAAGATAAAAAGCTTATTGATTATACTTTTTAACAATCCATATTTTAGATTCTAGTAAAAAAAATTATTCCGAAACAAAACTGTATTTGGATAAAAAAAAAAAAAAAAAAAAAGAAGGTATCCTTTTTAAGATTTAATTGAAAACTGTTTTCATTCGCAACTTCGCTTGGATAATGCAACTCATGATTCGTACAGGTCCGCCACATTAAAAAAAGTAGGGTTTTTTTGTGTGCTTATCCTCTATCTTTCCAATGATTTACGTCCCCCAAAAAAAAAAAAAGAGTTGTCGCTAATATTATAAATTGGAAAATTGTCGTTTTCCATTTTTAACCCTTAATGTGGCGGGCCTGGATCTATTCATCTTTGTGTTGAAATCCATGGTAACGGCCTCCATCTTTCCAATAGATTTAAAGAGTCCGAAAAGTTTGAGCTGGACGACAAGACCATCTCGGTCAGTTTCAGCACCGAGACCTCTTCCTCTTGGATCCGCGAAGCCAACGTGGAACCTCTGCTTCGTAGCTACACCAAGCACATATTGGCCGGCAGGAACGAGTATTTCTTCCGCATATGGCACTTGGCAGAGACGCTCTCCAAATAAACAAAAAAAAACTCTATATTGTGATACGCGAGGCAGTTTCAAAGTCTGGGATGAACACTGAAAAAAAAAAAAGACTGTCAGAAAAAATTCACTGAAAGATTGGGAAATTGCATTAAAGCATTTGATTTAAGAATATGTCTGAAACAAAATGAAAGTCTTCGTAAATAAACAAGTATTTCTCAGGGCTAAGAATAAATAGATTGTTATTTTTTTTTTTATCTAGACATATATTTTTTATATTTATAAGCAATGGTACTGAGAAAAAAAGTGTGTATAAATTACACATAAACTTATATTCATGTGAACATTTCAAATTAAGCTAATGCCAAAGATTTTCAAGAATGACATATCGATTTTATACATATCCTTCATTATGTAATCTTTAAAAATTAAATTAATGTTAATTTTAACCAAACTTAATAGTAATTTTTCTGCAAACAAATTTGTAATCTGTTACACATTTCGATTTGAAAATAAATAAATATATATGTATGCATCCCAGATTTTGATTTTGCTCTGCATTTTTTATACTCGGAGAGCTCTGGTAGCGTCCGAGTTTGTACAGATATACAAAGTGTAAAATATTTTTATTATAAGCTTTTGGTAGCTTGATTTATTTATACCAAAGTTAGGACTTTATAAGCCTTTTAGGTACTGGTGAATAGGTACCTATAAGCAAACCACGATGTCTTCTGTGTACACACTGTACTTAAACGATGTTTGTGTTTTTATGTTCCTATGCATCCATTTGGATGTTTCTGGATGATCTGAATGATTTATTAATGTCTATGAATATCTTTAGATCCTACAGAAATGTGATACATGGTTGTGTGCTTATGTTCATGTATTTGTGAAATAAATTAGTTTATCCCCCTTATACTGAGTGCTATCTTTAATTGAAAATTGAAAAACATACTGATTTTTTTTTTTTTTATTGTATAGTCCTATCACATACACTGTTGCAACTTACAAAATATCGTGTTTAATTTTGTTATAATTCTTTCTTTTCTGATTAATTGTTACTTTTAATATATATAATATAATATAATCATTTATAATCTAATCTAATATCCTATATAGCAGATACGTTCAGTTTTTATATTTTTAGAATAAAATAAAAGTTAGATATCCATGAAAATAAGATTTTTTTGTAACAACTTTTTCTTTACTAAAAGATAATATAATGTAAAATTTTTTAAATTATAGTTATCAGTTCGTAAAAATAACATGTAATTATTAATTTATAAAAATAAATTTAAATAAAATAAATTTTGAATAAAAAAGAACAATAAAAAACTTGTATTTCAATAAAAAGAACGATAAAAAACATGCTTGCATTTTGCAAGAAAACTTGCATTTAATTAAAAAAAAAAACTTGTATTTAATAAAAAAAAAAAAAAAAACATGCTTTTGAACAAAAAAGAAGAAAAACTTGCATTTAATTATAAAAAAACTTGCATTTAATAAAAAAAAAACTTGAATTTGAATCTAAAAATTTCTTTTTTCGATTACTATAACTTCTTATCTTTAACATTTAGTATTTTTAAATTTTAAAATTTTTTTATTTAAAATAGTTATTCAAAAGGAAAAAAATGTAATTTAATATTGCGATAAAATATAAATAGATTAGTTAATGGAGTTGGTTATATAAGCGACAAAATTATAATAAAATTTATTCTAGATATAACTAATTATAAATGTAGGAATTTAAAAACTATTGTTTAGAAACTTAATTACTAAAATTTTTATATTTATTCTAAATTTGTAAAATTCTCTTTCCAATACATTTTTATTTCCTTAGAAATGTAATTTAAGAAATTAGTTATTCTATTTAATCACTATTCTGATCTAATATCAGCATTTTCTGGAATTCTAATTTTTCTTTTTCAGCAATTTAGCTATATTTTTTTAATATTACACATTTTTTATCGATATGCAAGTTAATATAAAGTTGAATCTAAACAAAATGCAATCAGAATGTTATTATTAGTATAGCTGTATAAAATTGGTTTGCTAAAATATTGTGTTTCAAATTAAATCACCATTTTTTAAAAGTGGATTCCTTTCTGCACGTCCCAAACAAACCACGATTTGATTTTCACTTTAAAGATGATCTTTGATCATGTACCGACGAATTCTAAAGTTCCACATCATAACATCTCAGATAATCAGAGATCATGCTTCTGATTAGCAGACGTTCTACGATGTGAGATTTTAATATATAGCGGGAATCAAGCTTAACACTAAAAGGAATTACTTGAAGAAATATAAAAATCGAAATACAATGACAGTATATGTTTTACTTAAAATATAAACAAGACATATTAGTTCAAAGAGAAAGGAAAATGAATGAAATATAAAATATGAAATCAAACAGAAAAAGGCTGTATTGAAAAAGGATAAGAACGAATAAATGTTTGTTCAAGATGAGCGAATTAATAGATGAATAGGAAATATACGATATGGAATCAAACAGAAAAATATTGTATTGAAAAAGGATAAGAATAAATGTCTGTTCAAGGTGAACAAATTAATATATGAATAGAAAATATACAATATGGAATCAAACAGAAAAAGGCTGTATTGTAAAAAGGATAAGAAATCACTTAAATAAATAAATAAATAACAAATAATGTTAATAAATGTTACATAACGAATAAATGTCTGTTTAAGGTGAATAAATTAATAGATGAATAGGAAGTATGCAATATGGCATCTAACAGAGAAAGGCTGTATTGAAAAAGGATAATAATAAATAAATGTCTGTTTAAGATGAACAAATTAATTTCAATGGTTGTGTAACACCGTGATTTTCATATTCCACACAAGATAGTTCAAATAGTTATTGAAATACATTCTATAGTTCTATTCATTATGCCCATTCTACCAATGGGGGCGTTTTTAAACTATTGGATATTCTCCAATGGATATGTGCTGAAAAAAAGTCTTTTCACATATTTATGGGTTATAAATAAAGAAAGAACGTCGGTTAATCAGTTCGAGTAATGTTCACATTTCCAGCAGTTCCTACACAATCCGATGTTTACGAAGGTATTATCGTCCATGAAAATAAAGCCTGCATCAATTTCACTTCAGAACAGACTTATTTGGTAACTCGTTGAAAATGTGATCTTCATTCGGTATATTTCTTTCCCAAACGAATATGCAAAAACACTTCTTTAAAATGTTTTTCCTTTTAAGTTGGCATCCAGAATTGTTCATTTCGAGGCACTGAAACTAAATTTCATCAGCAAAAGTCATTGCTTATTGATAAGGCGTCCATTTTTTTTATGCACTTTATATTAGTCTAAGAACACAGGGCCATCGGGTGAATATTCAAAGGAGGAATGAATAGCCACCTTTACGAAGGGTTTATATTCTATTGTCGTACTTAACTGCTGACGGTTGACTGGTGTCGGTCTCTACATAATGATATATTCATTTGTCATATTCCTGTATTTCCTTGAAAAGCTCTGCTCTGTAAATAAATACACGTGAACGACACTGTGGATGATATCCTACTCTTGGACAACACTAGTCACAGTAGTCCTTCCTTTTCAGTATTACCAATCAGTTTTTAAAGTGTGAAAGTCGTCCAGAGGATTTATTCGGGAGCCTGATGGCCGAGTGGCTAGCGCTCGGTATCTCAGGTTTCGGGTTCGAATCCCGGTGGTGTAATGTAGTGGTTCGGAATCCACTTTAAGCTGTAGGTTCCCAGTCTCATATGACTGTAGAGCGTCAGAGAGCCCAATCAGACTTCTGCCCCGCATCATTCCCAAACTGTAAAAGGGCAACTCAGCTCTAGTAACAGTGATGTGTTGTGGTGTAGTAGTAGTAGTAGTAGTAGAGGATTTCTTTGCCAAGAGCCATACCTTGCTGAATATAACGGTTTTAGTTTGATTCCCGAAGTCAAACATCATCAGGCAGGATCAGTACTTGGGAGGGTGGACACCTGGGAAATTTGGCATTCAAAACTTGCCCAGTGGCAAAAAAAGCAGCTAGTGATACTGTTGTAACCACTGCCTTCAGAAGCGAGAAGATTGTAGTGTGTAAAGCATCTCGAGTCTCTACTCAGGCTCCTGGTGTGAGTTTTCCGGGTTTTCTCCTCTACGGCAAGCACATGCGGTGCGGTTATCCCCATAAGTCTTCCCAGAAGGCACTATTCTACCCTGGTATTCATGAGGGACACGGATGTTTTATTCTCATGTTTCTAACCAGTAGGAGGCTTCCATAGTCCTAGGTATGGAGATGAGATATGGAGGAAAGAAAAAATATGTTCATTAAGCCATGCTCCAAGTGCACTTCGTGTGGCCTTGCAACAAACATCTCTCAAAGCAGCATTACTCCGATTTGTCAAGGACATGGACACGAATGTCAAGGATTACCAGGAATAAAAAAAAAGTTTCTTAAGCTATTCACACCCAAGTTTTAATTAATACCTCTTTTTCTACTCGTCATGAGCTGTGCACTTTTTTTATATTCTCTCGCGTCATCTGTGATATCCTGTTTCAGCCACTTGTATGCGAATCATATTTCAACCAAAGTGGGTGTTTATTACGTGGTTTGGTTCAAGTTTCAAAACATTTATTGTAATAAATGGGAAAAACTTGCCGTGTGGTAGGGGAACACGAAAACTTTTGTGTTCCCTGAAACCTATGGCAATCATCGAAAATATCCAAAACTTTTTTCATCTAGCAACAAATAAGCCAATTATATAATCTGGTTTTTTTTTAGCTAAGTTGATTATTGCTTTGTTAGATATTTTCTTTTCATACTTATAATAAACTTTGATACATATTAGAAAATAGTCATTAAAAGTTTGTTTGTAAAGCTATATTTCACGTTTTTACCATACAATTTTTATTACGTCTTTTAATGAATGGACAAAAAAAAGCAAATATGTAATAAACATTTTTATTAGTTAATAAAATAAAAGAATGTTAAAAATCTGCATAAAAGCTGAAAATACATTATTTTAAAGTAAAAGCATGCACATGCATGCTCTCCGGCGCTCATTACCACAGGCTTTGAGTTCAAGTCTCGGCGATTCCATGGATATTTGTAGTGGTTTGGAATCCACTTTAAACGTAGGTCCCTGTCTAATATGATTTTAGAGCGTTGGGCGTAGGGTCTGAGAACCCTACCCCGTAAAAAAGGAAACATCTCATGTTTCGAAATCTACCAGTATTTAGAAGCACTTGGGCCCGCCAAGAGCCTATTGCGCCATTGAAAAAGAAGCTTAATAAATAAATAAATACTCGAACCCGAAACTTGCAACACTGGGCGCCAAAGAGATAGTCACTCACTCTGCCAACAGGCCCCGAAACTTAGAATATAAAGGTAGTATTTTGAACTTAAAAGATGAAGAACACAAACTAACGCTAAGAATGCGTGCAATATGATATAAAACAAAAAAAAGGTATTATCGAAACATTAGCATCGATGCATGCTTGTCTGCTAAAGATGGAGATTGTTTGGTTGGTTGGAGCTTAACGGTCACTTTTTGTGCCCAGACCATTTGCATCTAGTGTATCTTCACTTTCTAGAAGCCCCTGAACAGCGTGAGTTTGATGTCGCCTGTTCAGAAGCTTCTAGAAAGTGAATGATTTTGTTCATAAAAACGAAGTCTATACTAATGGTACCTCGGAAATGAAGCACGTGGGGGAGGGGGTCATTTGTTGACAACAGCAATCTTAGTGACATATTTCGTCATTTATTCTTAGTACACCTGTTCGTTATAATATCTGCCCAAACAAGTACTTCAAAACACCGTAACTTTCTCTTTTCCTATTGTTGGTGGGATATAATCGTGTTTCTACCTCTATCCACAACAATTGGCGTTAAGAATGACTTGCAACACTGAAAAGACTCACATTTGTAAGAATGGCGTAACTCCATTATTGAGATGTCAGGTTTTTATGTTTCTAACACTACACTAAATTATTTCTTAAACCACTATGTTATTTCTTATACCACTCTAAACTCCTCCCACTGATAGCTGATTGGCAGCTATCAATGGGAGGTAAGTTCTTGTCTCACAACTGCACCTGAGTTTTGAAATGCTTTCAATTTATGAAAACACTTTTTTTTTCGATTCGTTGCTCTTGGGTGTGCTTTTCACACTACTATGCCTCTTCGAAGCCAAACATTCTGTAACGTTTAGAAATAATCCAGATGGTTTCTTTTAACATATTCCATGTACGAATTTACTTGAACTGACAGAAAAGCAATAGACAGAGCCTTCCATTTTCCTTTTGATATAATTTTTGCACTACGCACTGGCTGTATGTATTTTTGTGCACTCTCACTCGCCTGTGACATATTGTTCCTTATATTTGCATAATAATCACCTTTACTGTACTGATGGTAACGTGTCCTTTTTTTTTCCCAATTTTATGTCTGGCTGCTTAAAAATCACATTGTTGCTTAAGTTTTGCAATTCAGTGTATTATCACATTTCTTAACTCTAAATGGAGTTTTTTTTTTTTTTTTTTTTTTTTTTGTCAATAAGTTTTTTCTTTTATTTAACATTTTTATTTGATACGAAGAATTAATAATAAAATATGAAATTCATATTTTTGTTAATATAATTAAGTTAATATACAATGTAACGTTTCTCTGTTAAAGTGTTTCTATCGGTCTCCCATCGATTCTTAACAGTGTTGTATTGGCCCATTGACGTCCCCTGTATTAGATGTTTGTTTATTGTTTACCCAAATAAACATTTTAAGTTTTGCTTTTTGTCTATAATTCTATCATTCTGATGGTCTAAAAACCTTCATTTCACCAAAATAGGTCGATCCCTTTCAAAAATTACATTTTCAAAAGATTTAAAGATGAGACAACGGCTTTGACTTTAATACAATGGTGGAAAATAAAATCCCAACAAAAAAAAAGAAATTAATTTAGAGGGATGGAATTTAGTCAAAGCATTTGTCCATGTAATATATTTAATGTACCAAAGTCATTAAAGAAAGATTAAGTATGCTTGAGAAGAGCCATTACAAATGTAAAATGGTGGTACATTAATGGCCTCTGTAGTCTACATTTTCGAATGCAAACTCGCCTACATTGTGTCGTACAGGTGCCGTATGTACTTTTGTGGGATGGAGATTCATGTCTGTTACTGTTCATGTCAGTCAAATCATCAACAGTCCATGCTGATTGAGGAGGTCACTGAATTTTTTGTTCCACATTTGTTGATCTCGGAGATCAAGGCAATGTGGAGGCACTCTGTAGAGGACGTTGGGTGAAAGCAGCAATAAGGGGACAAGCATTCTGCTGAATAGTGCTCAAAAATAGGAGCACAACTGGTTGAATCACCAGTCTGATGCACAAATTTGTTTTCGAGGTGCGGGGCTAACGACAAGACTGTTCCTGCTATCATGGGAAATTAATCCATTGACAATAACTCCTGGTAAAGATCCAGTGTGTCTACCATGCAAACAGATTGCCTCCAAGCCCTCACCTGACCTCCTTTTAGCCAACATATGGCCATTACTGACACTAACGGCTCTTGTCAGAGAATACAACAAATCTCCACTCCACCCTCAATGAACCCTAATTTGGCATAACTGAAGCCTTAGATGAAAGTGATTTTGAGGAACATGAAGGTTACAGGACGTCTAGCTCGGAGCTACCCCTGATGTAATCGACTTCATTGTGTCACTCTGATGGCAACAAAAGGTCAATTTCTACTGCAGAATAATGCAGTCGCCCCTGTCAGTAGGGGTGGGGTCAGTGTGCGACCTGATCCCGGACTTTCTACAATAATATCTTCCAATAGCAACAACTTTCAAAAGTTATGTATGGAGATACATCTTCGAAGTCTTGTTACAATATCGCAAAAGAAAAAAAAAAATCCACCTTCTCGTAGCCCTATTAAATGGCATCGTCCAAATTCGGTAAACTACTGATACATCTTTCTTCGTCTGCTTAAAAACATTTTTGACTCAAATATAGCTCACACCGCCCAATCCTGAAGATAAATGCCGCTAAAGAAGTTTACATCACTTATTAAAGTAAACGGGATTTCCATGTTCATAATGGTGGTATTAGCGCCACTTTGAATAGCTTTGCACATCTTTCAGATGTGCAAAGTCTCTTCAATTTCGCTTATTTTGCATAGCCCCTGATTTGGGTTTTATTTTTTGCTAATGTAAATGACTTGAGCACTTTTTACTTTAATAAATGCTTATGTTTATTGGGCATGTTCAATTATAACATATTTCAACTCTATTTTACAAAGCCATTGCTAACTTGACACATGGCCAATTTTCTATGTTTTTATTGCTGGTCAAAATGTTTTAATTTTTTATCTGTTCATGTTAATTAACATTTGTTAAAAATATTTTCATATGATTTGTTGACAGATTATTATTATTTTCATTTTCCTGTTATAATACTTTTAAAGTAGTTGAAGAACAACATAAGAAACAAAAACAATTATTTAAAAATTATATGGCTAATAGAACCATATAAAATAATTATTTAATATTTTTAAATATTGTGTTGCTGTTAGAATCTGTTAAAATAAAAACACAAAATTTCATTTTTATGAATTTTTGAGGAACTATGAACTAGAAGAAGTCATTATCACACATGATAACATATCTTTAAAAAACTACACTGAGCAAATTTTTGAAGGTATTAACGTAGTAAAACTATTATCATATCAAATCGTTATGCCTCATTATAAAACACAAATTAAGGTACCAAATCTTTTAATGTTTAGAAAAATTAAATGCAATGATTAGGATTTTGAATCAAGATTTTAAAATCAATAAATAATTTATAAATTTCATAATGAATTCTTTATATTTATGCTATGAGTTTGGTGTTTATTGCGTTTTTAAGGTATGATAGCTGAACCCAGTCGACCTGAAGGACCTTTAGTCATCAGCAACATTGAAGCCAGCTCTGTTCATTTGTCTTGGAAACCTCCTTTGGAAGACAATGGTGGACCCATCCTGAGATATGTCATTGAAGCAAAAGATGTTCTTCATATGGACGTATGTTTTTCTTTAAAGCATTCAAAGTTACTAAAACATATTTTAAAAAATCAAAAGTTTAAACAGTATATGTTTCTTCTATTTGTAGGTGCGTAAGACGTATGTGTGGTCGGAGGGATCTAAGACAGAGTGCGTCGTTCAAGGCCTGAAACTTCTCACATCTACCAGTTTCGCGTTTATGCGCAGAATGAAGCAGGAAGGGGTGAAGGTTTACTCAACAAAAGTCTTGTGAGAATCAAAGCAAAAAGTAGTAAGCAAATCTGGATTCTCTTAAATGTATTAGTAATATCCAATTAAGCATCCTGCTCTATTTTATTTTCAGTTTTGAAACTTTTCTTTGATTTTGATTTCTTTGACTTTTTAAAAAAAATTTTTAGTAAATAAATTTTAATATGAACTTTATTTTGGTGTTGTCAAAGTAGATATGGCTTGCTCTTATAAAAATCTTTAAATCATAGCATATAAGAACGAACTGTAAGAATGATTATTTTATAGTTAAGGGAAATTTTTTTATCCATTTTTCCTTTTTCCATATGGAAAACGCATTTGTTAAAATTGTTACTGTTACTATTATATTATAATTTAAATTTTATTATTATTATTATTTATAATTTATAATTTATTTTTTATAATTTAATAATTATATTATTTAAATTGTTGATTAATACAGATTTGTTATTTGTTTATTATCATGGGAAACTAAAATAATTTAACTTTCTAAGGGTAAAAAAGGCTAAGGCTTTCTAAGGGAACACATAATTATTTATACGAGTTGTAAAAATTTTGTTATTATATTGATTTACCAATTATTTTATCAGCATATATGCATTAATATTTACTTTTAATAGCTAATATTTAGATTTTAGCAGTTATGCCTACTGAAACTGATAACACAATATAGTAGGAAAGGTATTTTTATGTTGTGTAAATTACTGAAAAATAAAAAAATTTGCCATTCTAGCAGATTTCCAGATGCTTTATTTGTAATCTAAAAACTAAATAGTGGCCTTATGACCGAGTGACTAGCGCTCGGTACCAGAGGATTTGGGCACCGAGCTCGGGATGGATGTTGCGGCTTGATGGCCAATTGCTTAGCGCTCTGGCCATTGGTACTACAGGCTTTAGGTTCAAATCCTGGCGGTGGAATGGATGTTCGTTAGTAGTTCGGTATCCTCTTTAAACTGTAGGTGTAAACTGTCTAATTAGTCAAAAGTGGGCAAAAAATGACCGTAGAGCGACAAACCAAACCAGTCATGATGTTTGTAGTGCTTTGAATTCACTTCATACCGTAGGTCCCTGTCTAAAATAACTGTTGGATGACAACCCTGCCCCGTATAAAAGAAAAACATCGCCTGCCTCGAAATCTTGCCACTAGGTGGATGGGCTTAGCCCACCATGGAGCTGTTTCTCCAATGAAGAAGATAAAACTAAATATAGCTGCATTTATTTTGGAACAATAAAAAATATCAAATTATTTCTTCAACACTTCGTATGAAATTTAAAAAAAAACATTATGCTTACAAATCATTTCATGAAACGTGTCTAGATTCTACATGGATAATGAGCTGTTTCCTCATCATCATCATCATTGGCCCAACAGCCCCATGGTAGGCCAAGGCCGTCTGCAGATTTCGAGACAGGAGATGTTTTCTTTTTACACAGTAGTCTTCTACGCCTAACGCTTTACAGTCATATTAGACCGGGACCTACTGTTTAAAGTGGATTCCGAACCACTACAAATATCCATGACACTGCTGGCACTCGAACCCGAAACCTGTGGCACCGAGGGTCAGAGCGCTGATCGAGCTGTTAGCTTGAACATATAAATTTAAATATGTTTTTCATTTTATTATTAAAAGTGATTTATTTCATTGCTTAATTAAGTCTCAGAATCTAAGAAAACCACGTAACAATTTATAAAACTCTAACATTCATTTGTCTTTATTACCAAAACATTCAAATTCTTACAATCTATTTCAGAAAAACCTCCCAAACCTTCCAAGCCCACTGCTGAAATCTTTGGCGAAGACAGTGTGTTTTTACAGTGGTCTGTTTGAAGACAGTGAAAATCTAAACTACATAATCGAAAGATTCGAACCCAAGAATGACCTGTGGTTCCAGTGCAACCGAGAAATGGTACCAACTACATCTTATCTAGTATCTGATCTGGATCCAACCAGAGAATACATTTTTCGTATCAGTAGTGAAAATATACATGGTGGTAGTTTGCCAAGCGAAGCATCAAAATCCAGTCAAATGGGAAGCTACTGAGGGTGAGTTTTAATTTTAAAATATCCAAATTTCAATTTGCATAAAATTGTTATTGTAATAACTTTGTTGATTAATTGTATGAGTTTACACAAACCCATTCTTTATTGACTGCTAGTACTGAAATAAGTTTATTTTTCAAGTTATTTTGGTATAAATGAAATGGATTTTATTCATTAAAATAATTTATTGCGAATAAATACATCTTGTATATATATAACACCTATTATTGTAAAAATGTATTATTTTTGGTGAAATCACATTATCGATCCTGCATGTAGACTTCATTATCACAGTTTATTATTATTATTTATTATTATTATTACTAGAAAAGCTTGAAAGGAAGGTTTTTGTTTTTTAAAATAAGTGCACTTTATTTCATTAATTAGTTTCCGAAATGACCAAATTTTCTGAAGTAACTTATATAAGTTGTTTTATAAACAACTTTTATAACTTAAATAGTATTCATAGTTTAGAAATCTATATATTATTATACATCTATTACAGATCTATAAGTTATTTCATCTTAGACATTTTTATTGGTTATCTATATATTGTTATCAATAATCATATTATTATATAACTATTGTTTGTAATAATTAATAAAAGCAAAAATTTATAAAATTAATGGAATCTTTATTGCTGATTCAATCAAAGCATATCGGCAGTTTTTTTTTTTTATTTCAGAACAATTACAATGTTTTCTATCTATGTTGTGCAACTGTTATCTTGCAAATGGCATTGTTAAACAATTTATATTAACATCTTTTAATGGATGCATTCGCTATGTCTACTTTATATTTCATTTCTTCTTTGGAATTACTGTAATTTAACCTTCCAAATGTTCATTTTTTCCAAACACGAATTTGTTTGAGAACAAATTTATTTTTTTATTGAAATCAGAAATATGGATCATAACTCTAACAATACATAAGTTTTCTGTTTTATTAGTTTTTAATATAGATATTGGTGCAAAAATTATCAACTTGAATTGAAATTGGAATCAGTGCTATAATCCTCTGATTGATATCCAGAGCTTTTGAAATCCTGTAAGAAACATCACTGTTGTTATCCTTAAAAATGCCTTCACTTTAACACATTCCAAAAAAATAATGTAAATGTAAAATGTATTTATTTGTAAATGTATTTTGATAATTCTTGACTTGAAAAGCATTCTTTGTTGTTTTAGCATATAAAAAGGGTACTTTTAAAATTATTTAACTTTTACAGGTGAAGCGCCGTTTGTGACTGTTCCCTTAAAGGATTGTTTCATTAGACCAAATGAAACGGCAATTTTCATCTGTGAATTTATTGGTTCTCAACCTATTCAAGTCAATTGGTATGGAAGCAAATTTAAATCTTATTTATTTATTTTTTTTAATTTTTCCAATTTTAATGAAAATTTATGAACTAAATTTAATGCATTTTTACGTATTAAGAAAATCAAATTTAATTCTATCTTTTATTTTTCAATTAATATTGTTTATTTTATTCATGCAGTTAGACCATATAATATTTTGGAGCCCGACTCATAGCTCAGGGGCAACAGGCGCCAGTGGAGTGCATTAAGGCTGAGGTTCAATCTCCTGGCGGCTTTGTTGTAGACACTGTTTCTAAAAACGATGGCGTTTGTTATGTTCAGCATCTTGCCTCGAGAGTCGGACTACCTGGTGGGAGTATTCCGAGTTTTCTCCCATACGATACGCAAATGCGGGATAGTTCCCCCTGAAAGTAACCGGAAAGCACAGCCCTCCTTCTTCAGCGTCAAGGAGCCAAGTCAGACTTCTACCTACGGGTGCTCCATCACAACAGAAGCTGCCCCCCCCTTTCCTCATTCCATGAGACCACACGGGTTCTTGGACTTGGTCAGATGTTGCTGTCTACCAAGTGAGATAAAAACAAAAAAACTCTTTGGTACTTAGTGCCACAGGTTTCAGGCTCGAGCCCCGGCGGTGCCATGTATGTGTGTAATGGTTCGGAATCCACTTTAAACCGTAGGCCCCGGTCTCATATGACTGTTAGGCGTAGGTCTGGCAACCGTACCTTGTGAAAAAACCATATCCTGTCTCGAAATCTTCTAGTTAGTAGACGGCCTTGCCGTACCATATGCTGTAGTGCCGGGAGTTAAGCAGTATTCACACCAAGGCGTTCAGCAGTAGGCGTGAAGTATTGGCAATCATGAACCTAAGCACGCCCCATCTGAGGCTTGTGATTGGTAGACACACAACGCATTGATGAGAATACTGCTTTAGTTAGTTTAGTTAGATCATAAACTTTTAGATATATGCTGTTTTGTACAAAAAAAAGAGTACAATCTCTCAGATAACTTTTTGTTAGATTCATTTACTGTATTTTATTTTCCATATTTGATTTACTTAGACAATAATATTTACCAATTGTAATATATTCATTAGAAATTAAAAAATGATGTTATGATATGATTTATTCTGCGTTTATAGGACCAAAGATGACATTCGAGTACGGGACGGGTTCGGCTCTGTCATCAAAACTGATGACGGTGGAAAGTCTGAACTCGAACTCGAAGAAGTCGATTCTGAAGATGATGATTGCATCGTGCAATGCTCTTTACAGAACAGATTCGGAAAGACTTCATCAGAAGCTGGTATTCACATACAAAGTATGTATCGCCTTACCTCTTCATCTTTTTTTTTAAAGCTTTATTTCAGAACTTTCAATATAGAATATTGAATAAGAAAGAAAAAAAAATTAATCAATCTACAGATTCTGAACTTTTTTTTTTATAATATAAAAAAAAAGAGTTAATTGTGAAAAACAATTTTTTGTATAAAAAAAAAAAAAACACTAAGAGTTAATTGCGAATTGCAATTGAAAAACAATTTTTTTCTTTGAAGAGTTGCATAGAAACTACAACATAAATGAATAGCTCTATTCATAATGTATAGTAATTTCTCCTGAAATTCGATTCATCAATGAATTTTGATTTTCAAAAATAGGATTCTGACTCAAAATTAATTTTCAGAAAAAACATTTCGTTTAATTGAAGTGACTTTCACAGAAATGCAATTAATTCGCTAAAATAAATTAATTCATGAATGTTGTCTTTTTAATTCCTTGATGTTGTTATTTTTTGTATATAAGCAAAGAAGTTATACATATGAAACAAAAAAATATACAAACTTACTTTGCTTTAAAAAAAAATTATCTTTATAAAACAAAATATACAAATCTTCATAAAAAATAATTAAGAGCTAAGTATTTCATTTAAAAAATTATATATTTTAATTTAGAGTATTTGGTCTAATTAGATAAAGTAGTTCGATATAGAAAAAAATAAATGTACAACAATTTATGTAATTTTTGTGTTGACGATGAAATTTTCTTAATGATTTCATTTGGATATTAAATGTAATAAATTGTTTTCGCTCTTTGTATTTGCTAAATTTTAATTATTTTATACTAGATATAATTTTAAATTTAATTGACTAAGAATAATTTTTTCCATGAATTTCGTTTGAATACATTATTGATGACCAATCATGATGCACTTTCTTTGTGTATATAACGTTGTATATTTTTATCCTCTTTTTTGGCCTAAGCCATTCCTAATTTTATTAATCATTATAATAATAGCTTTTTTATATTCTATGAAATTTTAATGAATTAAAGAAATTTGCCAATAAATAATAAGGTCCAATACATTTTAGTTCCTCAAATACTTTCGAAAAACCTTTTTTTTTTTGGGGAGGGGGAGAAACATTTTGACTATAAAAACTCCCTCCTGTAATTATTTTAATACCATATTGTTTATCATAAATGCAACGTTTCTTTTTTTCAGCTATACCTAAACTTGGGTACCCTTCCTCATATAAAGATGGCTTAACTTTCGATTGTGGAGATACCTTGAAAATAAGGATGACTATTTCTGGTAAACCTACACCCTCCATCAAGTGGTTCTTCAATGACACTGAACCCTCCCTAGACGAAAGGGTATCTGTAGTCCAGTGTGCTGAATCATTTGAAATCCTCATCAATGAATTAACTGGGAAAGATTCTGGTCATTATAAAGTTATTGCAAGCAATCAGATGGGAAAGGATTCAATTGACATTAAAGTCACTATCGCAGGTAAGAATTCCAATTTTTATTGACTAATGATAAAAATATCGCTAGTCAATGTACAATTTGCATAATTTTTGAGAACTAATAATCCTCTCCATTCATATCTGGTTCATAGCCTACGTTCTCTGTAGGATATTGAATGAACTTTGATTCATCTTTTGTGCACAGAAGAGCAAACAAGCAGTATTGTGAGTATTTATATTACATGAAATTAGTGTTTTGTACTAATGAGAACAACCTGTCACTCAAATTTGGTAGCAGATATTCCGTGTCACGTATAATGAAACCTCATGAAATTAGCGATTGTCTGTGCGACCTTCACCGGTCGAAACAACTACATATGGAATTTGAGCAACACCATGAGTTGTTGCATCGTGATTGATGACCGATCAGGAGCTGAGAAAATGTCTACTTCAAGGAGAAGTGTGGCAAGTTAACCCCCCTCCCCCACGCTGACGAATTGTCTTAAAGGGAAGTTTTTTAGAGAAGAAAAGGGGAGAGTTCTGCGACGAGTCGACCAGAGGTGTTGTTTTTCTCTTTTTCTCTGGAGTGACTGAACAGCCAAGAATACCCGCCTGTTTTTCAAAGTGAACACCTTGTAGTTTCGCTTATCACACCATGTGATAGCTAAGGTCTGCACATCAATACAGCTTCTTAAAGAGAAATAGATAAATTTATTAGCATGAGATGTAGATGTAAGAGTGAAACATTTCTTTCCCAGTGAAAGCAGTACACAGATAAACATATAATGTAGTCTCATAAAGTAACCTCACAGAAGCGAGTTTCATATTGCGAGTTAAACGAGTTACGTACAAACAATTTCTTGCTGTCGCATGAAGATCACAACGATTGACTACATCAATCTATTATCTGGACATTGGTGGACATCCCGGCCATTGTATTTGCTGAATAAATTGTAGATCTGAAATTATGCTTAAGTTGTTAAGATGTTAGTTTTTCTGTTTTTGCATAAAATGTTGCTCCTATTTATTCGATTTATTGCACAAATGTCTCTCTTCATTGGCCGTCATGGCTCTTGAACCACATTGTCCAGACTTTCTCTCTTGTCTCTATAAGTTGGCACACCACTGAACGTCACATTTTAGCCTTCAGCAATCTGCAATTGAAACTATTTGCTTCCAGTATCCCAATGATTGACTACTTCATTATCCGGATATTGGTGGACATTCCGGACATTGTATTTACTGAATAAATTTTAGATCTGAAATTATGTTTAAGTTGTTAAAGTTTAGTGCTGCTGTGTGCATAAAATGTTGTTCAAAGCCAATCTTGTCCTGGGCAGTGTTTTGAAGACCTTTTCACACAAGTAATCTCTAACTCTAATATCTCCTTAATATTATTGCTAATCAATGTTTGCGCTTTTCAGGCCCCCTGATTCTCCTTACGGTCACCCCGTCTTCAAAATGACGGTGGACAACGAGGTTGTTTTGCATTGGAATCCACCTCTGCGTGATGGAGGAAGTGAGGTGTATAACTACATTGTGGAGACAAAAGGGTAAGAAAAACTAATCTTAAATTATATCTGAAATTATCTGTATAATTGTTGTTTTAGTTTGATAGTTAAATTTAAAATAATGCAGATTGAAAGTTTTTTTTTTTTTTCTTATTTAATAAATGTGTTTAGTTAAAACAACCAGTCTTATTAATTTATTTCATAAAAAGCTACGCTTAAGCTTAATATAAAAGCTTGAATTACAAAAAGTTTACCGAAAAGCTTACAAAAGCTTATTACATTTCAGCTACGTGATTTTAAGTCGACAATAAACTGTACAAATAAATTATCTAATATTTTTTTCAGGATCTTTGTTCTTTTATCAGCTGTGAGTTTACTAATAATGTATTTCTTCAGTAAACAGTTAAATCAATAAACTCTTTAAAAATATTCTTTAAATAATCTTTTGTTAAAAGAAAAATATTTTGAGTCTGAAATTACTTTTCAAGGAAATCTGAAAATTCAAGGAAATTACTTTTTTATGAAGTACTTCCAACCAAAATATGAAAATTATAAGTGATTTGTATAATTGTTCGCAATGTCATTAACATATTAAGTCTAAAATGCAATAGATGATTTAAGTAAGTACTATTTTGATACAAAAATTATCAATGACACTTTTATTAAAAATGAAAATCAGGATACAATATATCTACGTAATTTCTACTTATACTAAGGCATTTATCATATCGTGCTACCAGCTTCAGAATTTTATCCTCACAGAAATGAAGAAATAAACATAATTTCATAAATGAAGATATTATAATGTTATAATATAATAATAATATAGTAATATAATATAAGGAAATAAACATAATTAATTATATTTTCTTAACCACTCAAGCACGTCCGTTTTGATATCGTCATCTACGTCTTAATGATTGTCCTCAAATAGACTTCTTTTAAGTGCAAGGACAAATGATAACAAATGAACGAAGGAACAACAAATTAATTCGAGGCTCATTTGGGATGAGCAGCGTCGTCAATCAAGATGATATCCTTGCAGAGCATGACACGATGCAGTTTATTCAAGGTCCTCACAATATTAGCCCACATTGACTGTGGACAAGAAATCCACAAACAAAACAGTTCGGTTATCTCAAAATAAGATGCTCATGGTTTTTTCAGGTTGGCATTGTGTTGCTTGAATTTCATTTTCTTGGGTGAAGTTGAATATCTAAATGCCATGAATTGTTGTTTTAGCAAGTATGTAACGCGAGTAAGATATAATGGGAGCTATCCATAATAGAATCAATGTTTCGTTACCGTTTGTATGGCCACTTTTTTATATAATTTTCTTATCATTTCAGAGCTTATATCTCTTTCCCCATAAACTTCACTAATTTGTCGATGAATTTCAGCCGTTTTCGAGGCTCTTTTATTTTAAAAAAAATAAAAGTGCGTGCAGATTGCAATTATTTTCAATCATCTGGAGCATTTTAAAAACGCATTATAACCATGCTTCTCCCTACCCACTTTCAAGAGCAGCCCCTGTGGCGTCCAAGAAAAAAGGATCAGTTGCCTACAGACTCTCACCCGAGAGAGAGTATATTTCGCTCACCCTGAGCATATCCGAGTTTGGGTTTTTGACTTAGAAGTGGAGTCCTTCCACAAATCAATACTTCTCTGTCTTTAAATGTATTAAATATTATCTGTCTCTAATTGTATGTCTCTAGCGTTTGTGCGTGTGTAAATAAAGCTGTGAGTTTCTCATTCTGTGCCCCAAATATTCAAAAAAAACAAATAACAATGCGCAGATTGTAAGTGGAGGTACACTCATGTCCATAAATTAAGGATAATTCAGAATCACACAGAAATTGACCTTTAAAATAAAAATTTCACCTGTAGAATTATCACACACATCTTGAAGAAGAATATGCAAATTACAGTACCAGATGGCGCGGATAGTACGTTCCACATGATTATAAGAGAGGGGTATATAAGGAATGGTGGCTAAAATTGTTCACAAGCGCTTGCAATAACCGCATAGTTATGGCACAAAGGAAGCATTTGGATGATTTTTACGTGGTAGAATTATCGGACGACTGGAATGTGGACGTACCCAGCTGGAAGTAGGAACTCGCCCAGAGTGTCATCTCCAGGCTTTGGCAACGATTCCAAGATGATGGTAATGTGAGTAGATGTCACAGCACAGGTCGCCCCCGAGTTACAATGCCGAATGAAGACCGGTATTTAGCAGTTACTGAAAAGAAACAGACGGAGCACAGCATCAGACCTGTCTCGTCATCTCTTCAGCTACCGGTACGACAGTTTCAAGGCAGACCGTGTACAGACGCTTAGGGCACATTGGTCTATATGCTCGTAGGCCTGTTAGATGTGTTCCACTTTACCGCAACTCACTGTCGCCTGCAATTAACCTGGAGTCGAGAGCATGCATTGGGGAACCGCAACACTGGTCTGGTGTGATGTTTTCCGACGAGTCCAGGTCTGATTCTCGTCGGACTTTCATATGGAGAGCAGGTACCCGTTACCACCAAGAGAGAACACCATTGAACGACACCGTTACGGTAGTAAGATGGCTCGTTTGGGAGGAATTATTCTTTGGTTCCAGAACTAACCTGCATGTTCAGAGTGTAACGATAACAGGCCACATCTATCGGGATGTCATTCTGGAACAACATGTACGTTTGTTTCGGGACGCCATGGGTGCTGAATTTCTGTTTATGGATGACAACGCCCGTCCTCACCGTGTAAACATTGTAGACGAATGCCTTCAATTGAGGATATCACCCGTATGGATTGGCCAGCATACTCACCGGACTTGAATCCAATAGAGCATGTGGGGATATGCTTGGACGACGAATTGCAGCCCGCTAACCCCTCACACCTGTCAACTGAAACTTCGGAGGACATTGCTTGATGAGTGGTGTAAGCCCAAGATCAGATTGATAATTTGATACACAGCATGCCTAGGCGTTGTAAGGCCTGTATTGCATCGTCCGGGAGACATACTCCATATTAACTATCATACTAAGCATGTTATACTGTTTTTTGTAAATAGGTTCTTTTTTTTTTGAAATTTGCTCCAGGGAGTAAAAAATCTCAATTTTTATTAATTATGTCAAACATATAGCATCTTTTTTGCTCTTTACCTTTTGTTTAATAAATAGACTTTAAAATAAGTCAAATTGTTTTGCTTCTGTCACTTTCTTTGCCTGAACTTCATTATCCTTAATTTATGGACATGAGTGTATTTTCTGTCATCTCAAGCATTTTAAATACTAATTGTAACCATGCTTCTTCCTATTCACTGGCAAAAACGCTCCCTGTGGCGTCCAGCTGAAATAGTCATTTGGTTAACAGACTTTCCCCGGAGAGGAAATAATGTCGCACACACTGCGCATAGCCGAGTTTTTGGATTTTCGGCTCAGAAGTGAAATTCTTCTACGTCTCTATAATTATATGTCTTTTAATGTGTTAAATTGTGTATGTCTCTAATTTTATGTGTGTGGTATTTTTAAAACTGTGAGTTCTCCATCCTGTGACTTAAGTATCTCAACACAACCACACTCAGCTACAATCTGGTTGCCCAAACTGCCCACTATAAAAAACATTTGCAAAAAAACATCTGTGAATACCGATACTTAGCACTCTTATACAAAAGGGCGATCGCAAACCTGCAATATGGCGACATATTTTAAAACATACTTATATTAAAAAATACATAATTACTTTTAAAAATTCCTATATTGTACTTAGTAATAAGAAAATTTTATTTTTCAGTCTCACGAAGAAATGTGGTCAAAATTTGGAACAACCCACAAAACGTCGCTCGTACTTGGACATCCAGACGATATCGACGGATGTACATTTCGCATCAGGGCGAAAAATATTTACGGAACTGGTGAAGCAAGTGAAGAATTACAATTTCATCAAGTTCATTCTAGTATGAAATTGGATGGGGAATCTTCTGAATCAACGCCATCCTTCAATGCTACACATCAAGAAGAAACTGGAACAGATTTGATATCTAATCTAGAAAATGAATCACAATTTTCCGAGAAAATGGATGAGAATGCAGAACCCAAAATAGCTATAAACCCAAATAAAATTGACAATCAATATATTTCTTCAGATTATGATATTTCTACTTGCAATAGTAAAAATCATAAGAAATTTTAATGAAATGTTAACAAATGTTTTCAGATCTGAGCACTTAGCAATAAGAACTTTAATGCCCCTGGTGTATTTTTGTAATAGTTTCACTGAATCGTATTGTGAAGTATCCAATTTTGCAAATATAACATCTTCAGAAACACATTATCTTGTTTCAGAATTTGAATGCAATAATTTTTATGCAATATGCTCTTCAATAACCTTTTTGGAATCGGTAAATACTTTTCCTGAAAACCACTATTTTAGCATTGATCTTTTTCCCGAATGGGTATTTTATGAAAACTTTTAGAAGTGTATGAGCCTTTTTTTGCTATGTGTCTTTTCCTGATAAATATCGAGAAACAGACTGTATAACTGAATTTATTTTACCGAATATTTTCCACAAAGATACTTTCTTTATTATCAAAGATATTCCTGACACAAATTTCGATCTGCTTTCTTCCTTTAAAAGTTGTTTTGAAGTCGTTTGTGAACCTAACAGCGCCATCATTGTGTCTTTACCTCCTCAATTGCTTGAAAATTCGATATTCTGTGATATACACATACCACAAAAAGAACGTTGTCTTACATCCTTTAATTGTTGCAAATCTATTTCAATTATCCTAAATTGTTCTCTTGAAAATTTCCAATATCAGGACTTCTCGGAAAAGTTTTTGAAATCTCCAGAAATGATCAAATTCAGATCTCTATCTGACGAAGACTTTGAAGGATTGGTAAGCATATGTTCTACAGCTGTGAGAACGTGGAAGCCTGCTATGAGTGTCCTTCCAATAAAAAGGCAAGTTCAGGCAGCTGATTTCTCACAAGAATCTCATGCACCAGCAGAAATTTCCAACTTGTATAATCAGGAAATATCTCAAGATGACTCTTTTGATATGAAACTTAATGAAACAAGTAATAAATCATTTTGTAATCGGGACGATAAACAAGAATATAATAATTCCCCCTAAAACAGACGAACGATTTTCAAATGCCATCACTTCAGTTTCTGATGTGATTTCTCAGAAAGTCAATCTACCTGCTAAATCAGAAGAAATCATTTTAAACTATCTAGAATCTACATTTAAGACTGATCAAGACATAGATCAATGGGCCAATATAGACGAGATAATCATGAACCAAGATTCGATTCCCAAGAATGCATGCGATACATCGCTAAATACTCTGATTGAAGAAACTCATGCATGTTCATCAACATATATGATGAAGATTCCAGACTGGTTGAGCCAAGTGTCGCCATGTGACATGTCCTATAAGGATTATGTGCAAGAAAATCAAAAACAGTCCAAAGAAGAGATAGTTTTAGAAGAAAACAAACATAATTTTAAGGAAAAAGTGTCGAAGAGCTATTACAGATGGCAGAAGAAGTCGAAAGAAGTTTTAGTGATAAGGCTGAACGAATTGAATCATTAGAATCCATTTTGCAAGGAGAATTATTCTCACTGGAAAAAGATTTGGAAGCTGTTAATGAGATACACAGACACTTGGATGATCCGTATGCTTTTGCTGATTCTTACACTTATGATCAGTTTGACGAAGATTTACTTCTTGACATTTCAAACCCCGTCGAAGAAAATTTGATTGAATTTACCGAAGATGTACCCTATGTCTCACAAGAGCAGTTAAAAACTGATGAATATCCTCCAGAGGTAATAGTGCATCTTCAAAATAGGGTAGTCAAAGTGGCTGCCGCACGAGGCTGTATTGTTCTATTATGGGAGATCCTGATCCAGAAATTGTATGGACGAAAAATAGAAAACCCATTCAAGAGAGTACTAGATACATTTTCGGAAATTTGGTACGTATAAAATAACTTGTAGATTTTAAAAATTTAATAACTTAAATAAGTTTATTTTCCTTCGAAATTAAATGTTTTCTTAAAATTTATTTTTCTTTCGTGTTGCATAGAACATGTAATATAATATTTTGAGTTGTATTATTTATTATAATAAAGTCCTCAATATTAATTTGTACTAAATGTTTCGAAATTTAAATTTTTTTCTTTAGTTTTTATGAATGCCCTTTAACAATGCACTATTAGAATTATTATAATTAACATCTGAAGTTATAATCGAAAACCAAACTTCAAGAAAAGCAAAATTATTATTTAGTTTTAAAAATTAGAATTTGTTAGTTTCAATTTTATTATTTTACAAAAGCCGAACATTGACGCCTAAGCGATTAGTTCATTGGCTCTCCAGTACTTTTTGACCATGTTCTCATACTGAGAAAGTGTATTACAGTTATTTAAATGTTCAAAAGTCATAGGCCGACTAGAGCCACACAAAAATACAGTTTATGGAATCCACCACTCTAATTCTATAGCCGTGGTCACGAAAAGAGTCATAACCAATCAAACGTCTAAATAGAGCCGCATCTGTCTTTTTTTTTTTTTTTTTTGGAAAACTGGGAAGGGTTCTCTCTTCCCCAGAATTCTCCGTCTCTTATCTATAGCGCGTTGAGTCATATCTTGTTTTAAGAATTTTCTTAAGAGTCAAGTTAACAATTTAGTCGCATGAAATGAAATCGGTCGATTAAGGCGGTGCTCTATCAAAGTTCCTTTCCTAGCCAGTATATCAGCTTTTTCTTTGTCCATAATTCCATGGTGGTTTGGAATTCATTGGAAAAAAATTCTGTGTGTTAGTGTCTTAAGCAAAGGCCTACACTCCAAGATTCTTTGGGAACTATTTTGATTATTCAATAGGGTTTGAAGTGCACCCTTGAGTCAGACAATATGGCTGCTTTTATAAAGGACTGGCCACGAATCGACAGTTGTTGAATAGCCATAGCAATAGCTTCGATTTCGAAATCAAAGGCAGTGGTAATAAGGCCCCGGGTAAATAGAAACTAAAAAGGTCACTATGGACACCCGCTCCACAACCTCTCTCTTTTCTCTAACATAGAGCCATCAGACACGCATCCATTCATTCTGGGGATAATGAATCTCAATAGCTCCCTTACGTTATCCGTCCGTTGAGATTCTTTCTTAAGTCTCCATAATCTTAATTATGAATAGCCCATTTCGATTTTTAACAACTTACATAAGATCAAGATTTATACTCAAATTCAAAAAGTCCAAAGGACAAGGGGAGAGTTGAAATTAGATAATCTCGGCTCAATTCCACAGCATCAGATTCTCTCTGAGCAGAGATTGTCTGCTTGTTTTTTAGCTCTCAGAGAAGCTTGTTTTAGTTTGAATAAAAATTAAATATATTTCCAAATATACAGAATAGGACAGTTTCCGATATAAATTACCATAAAGCCAAACATAAATATTTTTCATGTCTGTCTTTAAGTATTCTGTTATCTCATATTGATTTTTCAAAAATAAAATAATATTATTTTTATGTTATTAAATGTATATTGAAGGCATTCAAAGTCTAGCTTATTTAAATTTTTTAGTGATGCTAAAGCACGATTATTTTTTAAAACGTAGTTATCTGCTTTTTTTTAACTATAGGTGGAATTTGGTGTGTACATGGACATTTTTAATACGAAATCCACTGACAATGGCGAGTATGCATGCATGGCTACAAATTGCCATGGTTCTACACAGACACAAGGCTACGTGCAAGTGATTGGTAAGTCTTCATAATAGTGTAATTAAAAGATTTCTGACTGGTGGCAAATACATCAGCATTTTCTCGTTATGCTGCAGAAGGTTCCGATTATGCACTGCTTCAAATATTCTGCAACTCTTTATTCAAGAACTTGTTTTATAATACAGATGCACACACACGAGGCGTATTTGGCCTTCCAACGATCTTCTAGTTTAACCTCACGATAAAATGATTATTTATAATTTATTTTAATACCATAGGCACTTATTATTTTGTTTATGGTAAAAAAAGATTTAAATACTTAAAATAAATTAGGTGATTAGATGTCAGATATCAGTCGATTACTCAACATAGTTGCCATAT
Source organism: Caerostris extrusa (assembly GCA_021605095.1). Lineage (NCBI taxonomy): Eukaryota > Metazoa > Arthropoda > Arachnida > Araneae > Araneidae > Caerostris > Caerostris extrusa. The sequence goes on along the minus strand of BPLR01000804.1, from coordinate 127,670 downwards.
TTTGTCTTTTCAATAACAGTTAGATTTACTTCAAACCCAATTAAAATCATAACTAAATCAGATTGTTTATTTTCTTAATTAAAAGAGGTTTTTTTTTTCATTACTAAACTTGTTTGAATTAATTTTAGTTTGGAAAAATTAATGGATTTTTTTTAAACTGCTTAATATCTGCATAAATTATCCGAATATATTAGTATCTCCTATTTGTATCTTTTCTTGCCAAAATAATATTTAATTATGGGCTAAAACAGACATTTTGGACTACTTTGCTTTATTCTAAGGTAAACAGTCAAGATGTGGTAAGTCTGCAACCGTTATTCTATAGGGATTTTATATTTTACAAAAATTTGTATCGATGTCCTAAAGTACCCAAAAGTACGGCGAAGTACCGAGAATCATATAGTACTTATGAACCCTTGTATTTATTTTCCGTTACTTTTTTTCAAAAGAAGTAAAAATAAAGACAATTTTAATGGAATGGAATTTAGATTTAGATTTAGATTTGAATCCAGTAGATGCGCTGCAGTCGGGTTCTTCTGTGCGTGTGTTTGCCACTGAACTCTCCTAAGCGGCTTGACCAATTTTGATGGAATTTTTTGTGTGTGTATGACAAAACATGGAGAATGTTTTTATGCTATCCCCTTCGTTGTAAGTCACCACCAGATGCTCCTGCAGTATATCAACTTTCATACCCTTCCACCAATCGCTAGGAAAATTGATAATAATTTGTATTCGAGCATGGAAAATATATTCGCCCTATCCACTTTATTGTTACTTGCCACCAGATGGTGCTGCAACATTTCATCTTATATATATCCATGAAAATTAGTCTGCACATATATTTGAACATGTTGAATATATTCGCAATATGTAATTTTCGACAATATCTTTGCCTCCAGATGGTGCTGCAACATTTCATCTTATATATATCCATGAAAATTAGTCTGCACATACATTTGAACATGTTGAATATATTCGCAATATGTAATTTTCGACAATATCTTTGCCTCCAGATGGTGCTGCAACATTTCATCTTATATATATCCATGAAAATTAGTCTGCACATACATTTGAACATGTTGAATATATTCGCAATATGTAATTTTCGACAATATCTTTGCCTCCAGATGGTGCTGCAACATTTCATTTTTATATTCCAAAAATTAGTCTGCACATATATTTGAACATGTTGAATATATTCGCAATATGTAATTTTCGACAATATCTTTGCCACCAGATGGTGCTGCAACATTTCATCTTATATATATCCATGGAAATTAGTCTGCAATATATTTGAACATGTTGAATATATTCGCAATATGTAATTTTCGACAATATCTTTTTTTTTTTTTCAAGACAACGTATTTCGTGTTCTGCTAGTTAGGATATAAAAACGAAAATTTGCAAGATAGAAATGATGTATTCGTTTGTCTAGGGATCGAGAAGTGAGTCCAGAGGAACCCAAATTCCTGAAATCGCCAGATGATCTCTCGTGTCACCCAGGAGAATCTGTTGCAATGGAATGGAAGATAACAGGAACACCAATGCCTCACGTCATGTGGTATGATTATGAGCTACTAATAATCTGCGCATCAACAAAAAGCAATGTTCTGTTGAATATGGTTTAATTGTTGTTTTTAATCTCCAGGTTCAAGAATGCCGCAAAAATAGAGACCAACCTTCGCGTGGACGCCTTCAGCAATCACAGAGGCTGTTGCCGCTTGGTGTTGCATGACGTAAATGCTGACGACAGTGCTATTTATTCTTGTTATCTGGAAAACGAGGCTGGGTCTGCTGTGTCCACAGTATTGGTCTCCGTTGCAGGTACTGATCAAGTGTATTCTTTAAACTTTATTCCTTTGCATACTATTTTTCAGTTACAAGACAAAGTTAAATTAATTAATTATACCATCTTTGATAAGTAAATCCCTTTATTTTCAGAACCTGACAGAGAAGTAAATGATAGGGTATTTTTTTAAATAGTTTATAAAATGTTAGTAGCAGTGCTGAAAATTTTCATTTTTTTATCCGACTTTTCAAAATAAAAAATTTAACTATCAAAAAATCAAATACAACTATATGACATAATTTTTAACTATTATAATTTATTATAAACTGAAAAAAAAAGGAACAGGTTTCAGACTTTTTAACAATATCGTATCATTACTCATGAAAAACAACATAATCATTTAACGATCATCAGCTACTGATTATTAATACGATAAACATCAACGAAAATAAATTTGCCAAAAATATATAATTTGGTGAAATAAAAAAAAAGTAAACACTAAAATGTTAGAAAAAATACTTTATCCAATGTTACGTATTATATGGTATTTTTATATGATACAATCATTCCCCCAAAAAGGCACATCTTTAATAATTTTTATAATTATCAGTATATTTTCACATAAATGGTGTCGTTGTAAATGGCTCGAAGGGAAGTAACTTATGGTACAATGCAATTGATCCACATAATGAATTACATGGTTAATTAACCATTAACTTGAAATTCTACCATTTTGAAAACCAAGATGGGAGGTGTCGTAAAGATTTTATTGAATGTAAATGGTATAATTTCTATAAGATAATAAATATGTTGTAATTATTATTTCAATAAACAATTTGAATTATTTTTATTATCATCAATTTTTTTTTCAATGAATTCAAGTAAATATTTCTTGCTTTGTTCGTAGTAATCATGACGAAAAATAACTTATTATGAAGCGATTGCAATATTTGTACGGGCCCTTTTCTGTAATTTTAAAAATTATAGGAATTTCGTCACAAAAATTGGTGCGTTTACTAATTTTCAACGAATTGCGCTAAAAATCTCGATTTCCGATAATAATGTAATTTAATGCTAAATTTGTTAATTTAATTAATTTGTTAATGAATTGAAATGCACTATACGTTACCTTCGAGTCCTTTCCAACAATAATACTATTTAATGAAGATTTAATAATAATTGCAAAAGTTATTAAGGGGACTTTTCTTGTACAGTCAGAAAAAAAAATGACGCTACATTAAATTTTGACACTGATTTTTGAACTATTAAAAAGTACTAAAATGCAACAAGGATACAAAGATTGGTGCAAATTTTAGAATTCCAGACATTCCTCGAATAATTAAAACATTATTTTAGCAAGGTTAAATGCAAATTAACTCTACAATTCAGTATGCAAGAACCTTATGTCATATACTTAGAAAAGCAAATCGAAAGTCAACAAATCCGGAGGTCATGGAAACCAACTGAATGATCCGCTTCGAACAAAAAGTACTTGTATCATCTTAATTTCTCACACAAATAGTAAATTTTTTTTTGTCATCTCAATCTAAACATAACCAGAATTTGAATTTAATTGTTTATGTGAAAGCAGTATAATTTAAATATCTTTTTTCAGATTTAAAAACTGAATATAAGACTCCAATAACCTGCGAAAACCAGCTTTTGACTAATGAAGAATTAATTCCAGTAGAAGAACAATTTTATTCTTCACTTTTAGAAGAAACGTAGGTTTCAATATTTAAGAATTTTTGTAAATTCCGGATTTACAAACTTTTTAATTTATTATATAAAATTTTAATTATTAAAGTAATAAATTATAAATATTTAAAAAATAATAATATAATAAATAAATTTATAAATTTATTTTAAAATTAAAAAAATATATCAGTTTGAATATTTGTACAATTAGAAAAAGCAACCATAGATCATTTTAAATTGTAATTTACTTATTTCAGACACTATGAAACGAAGAAGAAACGAAAAACATCTTACGGTGAAAAATATTTTCGAGCATATAAAGGTAAATTAAAAATATATTTCCAAATTTACGAGAAGAAGATTATTCATTTTAAATGAGTATAATTAATTATCTTTGAAAAACAGTATTGAAGAATTTTTTGTTATAGTATAAAAATATTTTTATTTATATTTTTGATGCTATGTTGTCTATTTAAAATTTCAATATAGTCTAGTTTTTATGCGTTTTATATACAGTTCTTAAATTGGAAGCATGGATAGTATATGCACAGATAAGCAGTAAAGCATTAGTTGAGAACCTCTTGGCCTAGCAGTAGAAGCGGTTTTCTACAGAATTTGAAAAATATTTGTGTAAATGTATTGTTTGAAATTGTGGAAGAACTTTTGAATTTCAAGGTTATCTTTAAAGGAAATTAAAAATAATTCGTCACTGCTTCCCCCTCCCAAACAAAAAAAAAAAAAAAAAGGAAGGAAGACGCAAACAGCTTATATATCAGGTTTAAAGAAAGTTCTGCCGGTTTTTTCCGATTGAAATAAAACGGAATATTTAGCCAAAATTATATTTATAAAAATAGTCGCCATTCTTTTCAATAACATCTTCCCACCAACTTTCTTATGTTTTTATAGGAAATTTGTTTTCCGTTGTTGTAAGGAAACTGAATCTTTCTTCTTCTTTTTCTTGAAGTCAGCCTAAGTCCTGCAAAAGGAATCAATAAGCTTCTAAAATCATTTGACTTAAGTCGAGAGAATTGAGTGAGCGAAACATAATTTCTCAAAAAATTTTTCTAAGAGACTCTTGCAGTGGGAGGTTTCGCATTATCAAAAAGAAGCACTCCATTTGGTTTATCCAGAAAGACCGTTTCTTCTGCAAAAAGGCTTTGAAGTGTCTTAGCTGTTAACAGCATTCAGAGTTTGTTGTTTGTTACCTAACATCGAATAGTCTTCTTTGGATGCAGACTCTTCTAAAGCTGATGGATGGGCCTTGAATGACGGCTAAGCCACTGTCTTTTTGCGCTTATTGAGAATCCATTGTTTAGCCTAGGTTTGGTTTGACGCTCTATGGTCATTTTGTGCACCTTTAGGCTAATTAGACCCGGACCTACAGTTTAACGGGGATTCCGAACCACTCACAAACATTCATGCCACCGCCAGGATTCGAACCTGAAGCCTGTGGTACCAGAACACTAGTCAATTGGGTTTAACCCAGGAAAAAGTGCCCCTCCGGTGAGCATTAGAACAGAAGTGTAATCCACTGGCGGCTTTATTGGAGACTGTTTCAAAAACGAGGAGCCTCGACGTCGTCTATGATGTTCATCATCTTACCTCGTGAGTCGGACTACCTGGTAGGAGTTTCCGGGTTTTCTCCCATACGATACGCAGGAGCGGGGAAATTACCCCTAAAGGGCCTCCGGAAGGCACTGCCCTTCTTCAGAAACACAGAGCTGCGTCAGACTTCTATCTACGGAGCTCCATCACAACAGAAGCTGTCCCCCTTCCTTCCATGAGACGCACGGGTTCTAGGACTTGGTCTAGATATTGCTGTAGACGAAGTGGGTTAAGAAAACAAAAATTGAATCTGTTTTGTTGATTGTCTTCAAAAAAGATTGTCTTCAAAAGGGACAGCTCTTTTGTGTTAACCTGATATAAAGTATGTCTGTTCGTAAATTATTTTTAATAAAACAACTGGAATTCTATGTAGAAAGTATTTCTGTTCTTTGATTATTTGATGCATACCTTTCTTTCCTCCAGTGCACGGTGATCCACCAAGCTCTCCACTCGCTGTACGTGTACTGAACTCGGGGCAGACTTGGACGATCCTGACGTGGTCCCCTCCTTTGGAAGCAAGATCTCGGTTCGAGTACTTAATCGAGAGACGTTCTCTAAACAGTGAGCACTGGATCGAAGTTGGGCGGACATACAACACTCTGTACACGGTGCACGGACTCAAGAGAGGGGAGGTGAGTGTCTAATTCGACGAAAGCATGAAAGGGGGATAGGTATGAGAGTACAGTGTATTATAAATTGAATTTTGGTTACTGGAAAGTTAACAAAAATGTATCGAAATATGTTTTAATACTCAACGTTAGACGTAATTTCTTTCACCCCACATATATGAAATAGTTAGAATACACAAAGCGTTATCTAAAAAATATCAAAATGAGCCGTTGCTACGACTTCTTTTAAAAATGAGATTTGGCCGCTAAGAGTGTTTGGGTTTCTTCCATCAACATACATATGCGAGGCAATTAAAGAAGGCAAGACATTTAATTCATCACACCAGTCGGTATGTGCATGGAACACAAGACTCGAATAAAAAAAAGTGAATTCGTATTGGAGTAGGGTTATTTATCACACGTTGGAAAGAATTGTTTGTTAAATTTAACACAAAAAAATATTTAATAGGCTGAAATATTTCAAAGTTTAAAAATACCGTCATAATGTATCCTAGCGCGATTATGATGTCTAATAAATGCTTTCAGAGCATGCGCGCTAACAGAAAAGCTTTAGTCATGTATGCAAAAACGTACATGGCTTTTTAAACATGTAAAGTATAAACATCTTATGCTAAATAATTGCATATTATGTATTTTTGCTTCCAAATGCTAAAACTGATTTAGAAGCTATTAAACATATACTTTAAAATTTTTAAAATATTAAATATTTATTAAGCAATAGGATATAAAGTTACTTATTGTGTTCATAGGTCCTACGTGTTTCGGGTATCAGCGGGCAATAGTAGCGGTTGGAGTTTTCCAACTACTTTGTCCCAACCCGTGCACGCCCTACCAAAATGAATGGAAGGATCCATCTCTCCTAAAACTGGGACCCATTTTCTTTTTTGGTGGAATCAAATTTTTTTGTACATTTATTAAATAAATACCACTTACTGAAATTGTGTCTTCTTAATTTTTCAAAACTTGCAAAGTAGATTAGATAATTCCTACACCAAAAAAAGAAAAAAATTGTTTGAAATTTATTGAAAGTGTACAGATAATAACTTTCAAATTTTTGCCACATTTATTTTTAAGATTAAATTTTGAGTATAGTAATCTACATTGAGGCCGTCAGATTTATATGCAATCTGTTGAGAAATGTCTTTACATACCTATAATTTAAATTCTATAATGTAAATTCATATAGTGTTTAATATTTCAAGATATTTTTAATTATTTAAATTAAAAGATATAATCATTCCAAATTCATAAATGAAACCTTTTATTTATTTAAAATGACTTCTGTATTGGGTGTTTGGTGGATGGTCTAATACCTTAAAATGTAAATAATTTCATGCTAATTTTCAGATTTTCCTGTACATTTTTTTAATCAAAATGTTGACATATTTACAGATTAAAAATTTTCATGCTATCATTCTAATTTTTGACTCCAAGAATTTAATAATAATAATTCTTTGTAGCAATTGTTGACAAAATTTTTTTTTGTTTAATTAAAAAGAATCGACTTTGACATGAAATTTATTTACCCAGGTCTACAAAAACCAAAATGAAATCTAAATTTAAATTAGGTTTGATATTATGACATTCTGATAAAATAAAGAAATATACCAGTTTTAAAATAAAATTCACACTTATGCTTGTATACTTTATTTATACAATAAAATTTATTCTTGAATATCGAAGCATTTTGTTATTTTCCAATGCAGATGAAACATTGTGAAGAGGCGTCCCTTAAAACACGATATTCACAAGTTGAAATAAGTAATCAAAGTAATTCTTTTGTAAGTACACTCTTGTCAGGAAAATAAGTTCATTTTGAATTCTAATTTTCATTTCACTGCCAGAAATGCACATCGGATTAGTAATTCCTGGTATCGATTGAACAAAATAACTTTTTGAAAGTGTAAAGACCTACCGAAATATCTCCATAAAACTTGAAATATATAGATTTTACAAAAATATTTTGTACCTGTATGAATTTTATTAATATTCCGTTGAAGTTTAAATAAAACCATTGGAGCATCTTGAGAAGTTGACATATTTTCAAGCGATATTATCCTCAATTTTAAATTGTAGGAAGAATTTGCCAGAGAAAGCGATGCTACCCATAAATCCACTTGGGAATAAACATATTCAGATCCACGTAAACAAATGACACTTTCCAAGAAGAATCTGGTGAATGATGTCGTCAAGATTTCCTCAGACACCATACATTATTCCAACTTTTTTGGCTTGCAGCAAAATCTTGAATAACTTCTGAAGGATGATCAGATTTTATTCAATTGTTAAAGTAAGAGCAACACTGCATTCTTTGTAATGACCAAATAATGATTTCAAGGGGGCACCATGTTACTAATTACATGTGGAACACTTCAATGATCGTGATGGTCACCTGGAGAGATCCTGAAAGACATCACTCTCTCCAGATTCCGTTGTCTCACTCCTGGACATGATGGAGGAGCGAGATCTGGAACGGGAACTCGTAGGTGATCCCAGCGGAGAATAAGAGTCGCAACTGCTTCCCAAAGAAGAACGAGATAACGAAACCATCCTGCCCAGGGCTCGGATCGCTGTACCAGATTTCTAAGTGGAAAAAGAAAATATTTATACTTTGTGAGGAAAATAAGCGCTTTTTTTCATAATGCAAGTTCAAATTATATACATTGATTCCTTAGTTATAGGCTTTAATTAAAAATTTGCTTCTATTAACAGTTGCACTAATATAGTTCGATCACAGATTGTGTGGAAAAGTAAATATCCGTTTTAAAAACGGAAATGGAAAAATTTATTACTTGATAGGGGTGCTAGTCAGATATAGAAGGTGCAAAGTAATTTTGAAAGAGAAAATTTTTGATAGCTAATGTTTTCCCATTTATTTTTTCTTTTGATCTTTAGTAATTTAAAAATTAATTTACTAAAGAATCTGTCTGATTTGGCAACTTGTCAATTTTCCTCGCAATCGGGCGTCGAACTAATGTAATTCAAATATCATTTTGAGAATAACCCATTTCACTCTATAAAAACAGCATTGTAGATTATTTATCAACGGTTTCAACCTCAAATAATCCTTTTCATTAGTTTCTAGTGCTTGTTTAGTTGTGTGGCAGCATAAATAGACACACAAAAACACCTTCCAATCGAAATGACCACAAAATTCGAATCGGCAAAACATGATAGCTGCAATTCACTATATTACAAACAATGCAGCAATAGAAATGTTTTTAATAAAACAGACTTCATTGGAGATATTTAAAAGTTAATGATTCATGTACTAAAATTGTTTATTGAAGATTAATTTTAATATAGAAGAAAAAATATCTTTTAAATAAAAATATTTTACTTCAAAATGAAGTGTAGTTATGTAAGTACTGCAAAGGATTATTATTTACAAACGTGTTTTTTTGCTCAAAAGGTCCGAGTTACTATACAAGATAATGGACAAATATTGAATTCTCTTTTAAATATGCATTAGAAATACATGTATGCTCAAAGACTCGAGTAGTAAACAAATTTTATACTTTATTAATAAAGTATTTTACAATTCCATTATTAAAAAATACTAGGATGAAGTAAAAGTTGCTTTAATATAGTTTAAAAAAATCACTTAAATTTAAGTCATTTTTTACAAAAAAATTACTTTATTTAAACATTTCTATTGATAATATCTTATATTGAAATCAACTTTTCAAAAATTAAATATATTTAGATTAATTAAAAAAAAATGTGAAGCTTTGTAAAAAAAAAAGATTCTTCCAGATATTAAACTAATAAAAAAATAAACTGTTTTAAATGAAATACTATCAAGATATCATTTTTAGGCATGCAATAAAGAAATGCAATGGTAGTTTGCATTACAAAGTATGTTTCCAAAAAAAATGATACGGTTAACTTCCTTTTTACAAACATACTATTCGTAATGCAACCTCGATTTTATTTCTTTATTTCATGCCTAAAAATGATTCTGGATATGGGTATTTCATTAATGGAAAAAAAATTTATTTTTTTATTAGTTTAATATCTAATGCTCACAAAACCCATTTTTTTTAGAAATCTTCATATTCCTTTAATTTTTCACATTTAATTTCAATATTCATTGTGACAGGACGAAATCTAATATAATTGCATTTGTTGAAATAAAATGAATGTCAATATTTCTGTATATTATCAATAGAAATTTTAAATAAAGTAATCGTTAAAAAATGACTTAAATTTAAGTGTTTTTAAATCACATATTAAAGCAAATGCTTCATTATATAAAAAAAAAAAATAATTTAAGCACAATTCAATCGAAGGCATGCATAAAAAAAGATTCTAATCTAGCTCACACTCTTTGATATATATATTTTTCTTCAAATTTTCAATCGTTCATAAAATTATCTTTTATATTCATCTACTCTTTTCAAAAACATTTTTGAACTTTGTAGTGGACTTACACTGGATGTTAATACATTTTTCAAATATTAATTCAGTAATTAATTAAATTTAATTGAATTAATTTTAGTTTTAGATGTAAGTTTTAGATGTATCTAACAATAGATGGCGCTAGATAAACTTAAAAAAGAATGAAAATTATTTATAAAGGACTTTCTGCAATAGAGTGAAAAAAGTAGGAATTGACATTAAATTTTTTTTTTTTATATTACTTGTTTCTTTATATGTTAAAAGTTTAGGAGTCGTTTCATTCCTCAAATAAGGGACGAAACACGTTCAAGCATACTAAATTCTCAAACATATTGTAATTCCTTCCCATTTTAATTTTTGAATGCCGTCGCCGAGTGTCAAGTCGCGCTCTCCATCACCGTTCATAAAGGGAAGGGAGAGAGAAGTGCACTTACTTGCCACTTTCGGCGTATGATGAAGCGCTTCAGCTTCTCTGTGGACAGAGGGCGCTTTTGTGAGAGGCCCGCGGTCGCCAGCCAAGGGTGCTTCAAGCACTGCTCCGAGCTCAGGCGGTTCCTGGAGGGAAAAAAAGGGTTTTTTAAAAATTTAAACTCTGCAGGTTTAGAGTATACACAACACAAAATTAAAGTGGCAATTGGATCCTTAAAGGCAAAGTCATAAGATGATGTGGGCGAGTAATAGTTTAAAAAGGAGTTTTATTATTATTGTTATAAGTGATTTACGTAATAGAATAGTGGGTGTAAGTTTTCATTTTCGCTTTAATAAAGTGTATTTTTGAGAGTGGCCCGAGACAGAGTGACTAGCACTCTGGCGCACGATGCCGCGTTCTGTGTTTCGCGTTCGAGTCCCGGCGATGTCATTGATATTTGTAGTGGTTTGGAATCCTCTTTAAATCATAGATCCCGATCTAATATCACTATTGGTACTGATAACCCTACCTGTAAATATCTCCTGTCTCGAAATCTGCCAGTAAGCAAACGGCCTTGCTCCACTACGACTTGAAGCGCCAATAAAGAAAAAGATAAAACTGAAAATATCTGCATTCATTTAATACAACAGCCTTGGCCATGGGCTTTAGTGCCAGGGTTTGGTTTCGTTTGTCGCTCTACTAATTTTTTTGCACATTTTGTACTTATTAGACCGGGACCTACAGTTTAACATCGATTCCGAACCAGTAACAAACATCCATGCCACAGCCAGGATTCGAACGTGAAGCCTATGGTACCAAAGGCTAGAGCGCTAGTCAGTTGGCCATTAGGTCGTGTAGCGCCAGGAAGTTAGTATTTTTGATAAGAAATTCAGAAAGCACTAGAAGGAATTAGAGAAATTTAATTCGTTAGAAAGGTTTTTTAATGGGGTTTTTTAAATAATTTCCTTAATAAACAATTAAAAAGTAATATTTGTTTAAATAATTTGTTTGAAAAATTAACATGAATGCAATCAAGCCTCCATTTACTATCAATTCCTATCAAAAAATTAATTGCCTCTTTTCTCCCTAGTTATATTTTTTTAAAGTATAAGTTTTGTACATCAATTTTAAAACTTTTCCTATTTACCTGCATGGGTGTGCATTTAAATATTATATTAATAAATTTCTAGTAATTGTTTATACTGTAAAACAACAATGGGTTTATCTGGTGCAATTACAATTTTGCCTCTTGTTTTATTTTTTCTATTTTAAGACTAATCTACTCAAAACAAGCCTCTTTCAAATTTTCAGCATTTTATTTGGCAGTATTATTAATATAAAATATTAAGCAAGTTTTAATTCAAATTTCTTTTGTATTCATAGTATTAAAATACAGATCGGATTCGATTCAGCAAAGACGATAAATCCTCATATAGCAGCCTGATGGCCAGTTGACTAGCGCTCTGGCCTTTGGTATAACAGGCTTCAGGTTCGAATCCTGGCAGGGACATAAACGCTTTGTTAGTTGTTCGGAATCCACATTAAACTGTTGCTGTCGTAGAGAGACAAGCCAAACCATAGAATTTTGGAAATGAAATCATAATCATCGCACAGCGGCGTCAAATAGGGTAGAGTAGAATCAAGTTTTATCACCGGAGTGTCTCCGTCTGATCGCGAAAAACAAAGCACATTATCTCGGGCTATGGTGACAGCTGGAGGAAATGGGGTCCCTATGATATCCGGAAAAAACCGAATCTTACCAGAGGTTTGGTTTGTTGCTCTAAGGTCATTTGTGCACACGAGGGCTAACCCGAAACCTGTGACACCGAGCGTTCGCTAGTCACTCGGCCATCAACTCCAATAAATATTTGCGCGAGACTAATATAGAAAGCAGCATGTTTAGACATACAATAAACTCAAGCTAATGCTTTTTTCTCCCTTTTAAAATAAAAAGTCAAATTAAGTGCAAAAAAAAAATTTTTTTAGCTTTGAAGGAAATTAAAGCTGTTTTTGTGAAGGAGGATAGGGATCGCATAAAATATCCAGAAATTTCTTAAGTGACCATAAAATATATTTTTGTAGCTCCTTTAAAAAAAATTATTTGATGCTGTAAAATAGGGATCGCATAAAAAAAATTCCACGTGAAAAATATGTAAATCAAAACCTCACGACGTAACTAGAAATATTACATACGAACGCAATATTACATACCGGAACATTTTTAAAGTTTTATTTGCTTAAATAAATTCCAAAAAGTGCATTTAAAACTATTCATCGTAGTCAAATACGCGGAATTTCTTGTGAAGAACTGGTTCAAAATTACTTTCGTTACTAGAAGAAGCTACCTCATATTTCGTAGCATTTATGGCAATGCGGCGATATAATATCGGATGGGCCATCGGTTCGTTTTAGCCGTCTGCGGTCATTTTTTACACACTCTGGACTAATTAGACCGGGACTTACAGTTTAAAGTGGATTCGAATCACTCACAAACATCCATGCCTCCGCCGGGATTCGAACCTGGAGTACGTGGTACCAAAATGCCAGAGCTAACTAATTGTGCATCAGGCAGCAAATCTTACCAGAGAGACGTCGCTGCCATAAACCTCTGCCAGTAAATCATGTCTTCGTTTACTGGTAGGGGTTCTCTCAAACTGAGGTTTTAATGGGTTCGTTCTTGTTTGGACGGCATTATCATTGGTTCTTTTGCTGCTGTTTAAATTTGAGTAAGCAATGGTTATGACATTTTATAAATTTTACTGTTCAAAACTTGCCTGACATTCTTGACCAGCAGACTGGAGATGAAGTCTTTGGCGTCATCGGAGATTTCATCGAAAGCCTCGTCGTCAAAATCCATTTCTCCGCGGGTTATGTTGGCGAATGTTTCGGTGTCGTTGTCTCCCATAAAAGGCGATAAACCTGACAATCTAGAACGAGGAAACACAAATGAAATACGAATTAGCTATTCATTTTTTCCCAACATTATAATGGCAGCAAGTTATAACAATTTTTAAAAGCTTACTTTGAGATTATCAAAGAAAGTGTTTTAAAAGACAAAATTAAACTAATAAGTTAAACATATGTTAGGACATTGAGATGCAAATATTTGTTATTTTGTCCTGTTACAGCTAAAATAGGTTCTATTATTAGATTTCTGGATACTAGTTACAGGTTATATATTTGATTATTTATTGGTTATAATTTTTATACGGTATATGAAAAATCAATCCTAATAATTTATTTAAGGAATGATTGCATTAAAAATTTTATAAACCAGTCTAATCTTCGACCATTTTAATATAACAGAATAATGAGATAACATTATTATAATTATATAATTTTAATAATAATGATTTTCATATGATATAATAATAATACGACATGATTAATAATATGATTTTCATATATAAATGATATTATGAATAATGATAAATAAATTTTTCATTTGATATGATTTTATATATTAATGGATAATATGATTTTCATTTTAAATTCTAAAATATTAGTGTGTATTATTAAAATTGAGAATTTAAGTACCAGATTAAAATTATGCACTATTATTTCAGTATTTGAAGGTTCGATTTTTATTTTTGAAAAATACGAGTACTACTCAATTTATAAATTTAGTTAAAACAAATATAAATTAATGTATAAATAAAAAGAAATAAAAAATTGAAATACATATAATCATTTTGCAAATAACATGTGTGATTTTTAACTTTATAAACATTTTATTATAAATATATGACGTAAAAGAAAATTTGAAAAAAAATTTGGGGTCATTATACTAAGACAGTCGTTAACAAAACTAAAATTATTTTCACAATTGCTTTAGGAACAAAGTAATTCATTTTCATGTTAGGAGACAGAAATGCAAATATTACTTATTTTGTCATGTTACACCTAAAAGTAGTTCCTATTGTTAGATTTTGGATTATACTTTTATGCAGTAAGGGAAAATCGACCTATTAATTCATTTATGGAATGATAGCATTAAAAATATAAATCAAAGTAACCTTCAACCATTTTAATAAAATAGAACAATGAGATAATATAATAAATATATAATTTTAATAATAATATTTTCATATGATATAATATTAATACGATATTATAATATGATTAAGATTGATTTTCATATCTAAATGATATTATGAATAATGAAATATGTTTTTGATATGATTTTTATATATTATATGATATGATTTTAATACGATTTTCGTTTTAAATTTCAAAAATATTAGTATGTATTATTACAATTGAGAATTTAAATTCATATTAAAAATTATGCAATATTATTTCAATATTTGAAGATTCGATTTTTATTTTTGAAAAATACTACTCAATTTATAATTTGTAAATTTAGTTAAAATAAATATAACAAAAATGTATAACTAACAAAAATATTAATTAATGTATAACTCAAAAAAAAAAAAAAAAATTGAGAAATCCATGTGTGAAAACAGAAAACATTGTAAATAACTTGTGTGCGATGTGTTACAAAATTTTATTATAAATATATGACTTATTGAAATTTTTTGGGGTCATTATGCTAAGGCAATCGTTAATAGAACTAAAATTATTTTCACAAATTGCATTAGGAACAAAGTTAATTCATTTTTATGTTATGAGGCCGAAATGCAAATGTTAGTTATTTTGTCATTTACATCTAAAATAGTTTCTACCACTGGGGTTTTTTTATTATTATACTTTTAAGCAGTATATGAAAATCGATTCTAATAATTCATTTATGGAATGATTGCATTAAAAATGTTATAAATCAAACTAACCTTCGACCATTAATAAAATAAAACAAGAATCGATTTTTATTTTTGAAAAAGTCTACTCAATTTATAATTTGTAAATGTAGTCAAAATAAATATAACGTTTTAATTAATGTATAAGTAAAAATCTAAAAATTGAGAAATATATAAATGAAAATTTTGTAAGAAGTAAATATTAAAGCAAAACTAAGGCAATCGTTAACAAAACTAAAGTTATTTTCAGAAATGGCTTTAGGAACAAATTAATTCCTTTTTTGAAAGAAACATTTCGAGAATTAGAAATGTTTGCAATTTATGCATTGCATAAATAGGACGGCAAGTGAGGCGGACTCACAGGACATAGCAGATGACCCCTACGCTCCACATGTCGCTGGCGGGACAGACGGGCTCGTAGTTGATGACCTCCGGGGCCACGAATTCGGGGGTGCCGAACAGGATGCGCAGGCTCTCGTCCCTCTTGTAGATGCGCGCCAGCCCGAAAGTCGATTATTTTGATCTGAAAATGGGAGAAAAACACCTTTTAAATAAAATATTATTCATTATATTGGGTTGGCAAGTAGATCATTTCGTTTTTGCGATGTTTTTAAAAAACAGTAAGGCCTTTGTTGAAAACCCTATATTTCTCTTAATAAGGCTTTGTTATGTATCTATCCTCGAATTTCAAAATATTTTTTAATGTGATTTATCTTTTATATGCTTTTCTGCATAAAAATTTTTAAGAAATAAAAAAAAAGGCAATTTTGTTTTTTTGGGGTTTTTTTTTCATTTTTTTAATGCCATTCATTGTCATGGACATCAAAATAAAAGAAATATCCTTTTAAAATGTAATGTTATTAAAAAGTTCGCCCATTGTTCAAATTTGAAATCAATAACTTAGAGAGGGATATTTTCAAATGAAGATTAATTTTAGTTTAAAAACTGCACCTTAAAATAATTTAAGAAAATTAAAATTATTGAAATCAAAATTACAGTAATGTAAAATAAAGAAATAAAAATTGAATTTGAAGCCTCAACCTATTTCTAAATAAAGTTGAAACGTAATTTAAGAAACAAATATGTAATAAAAATCGGGATAATATGCAATAGAGTTCAATGGAATAATAAATACAAGAATTCAACAATGGAATAAATAACAAATAGAAGAATTCAACAATACTTCAACAAATTTCAACAATAGAATTCCAAATGATCTTTATTTTAAAAAATAATTCCCTTTTCTGCTGTATAAAAAACTCGTGAAAGAAAACTTTAAAAAGCTCGAGAAAGAATTAAAAAGATAAACCAATAGCTCATGAAAGAATTTTTAAAAAAATTTAACTGATGTCAATAATTGAAAGTCATTGTTGACTCCAAATAATACCCCCAATTAAGAAAAATTAAGATTTCTGCAATACATTACCTTATGGGAAGTGCGAGTCTTGCACAGGATATTTTCGGGCTTCAAATCCAGGTGAAGAACGTCGTTCCTGTGCATGTAGGCAACCCCGTCGCAGATTTGACGCATGAAGAGGATGCAGTCCTGTTCCGTGAGGACGAAATCGTCTGCGATCACTCTTTCGAACAGTTCCCCGCCGGAGATGCTGGGGAAGAAATAGAAAGTATTAGTGTAAAAAAGCACATTTGAACACGAACAATTAGCAACACTGTAGACTTTTGTCTACAGTGTAATAACAATATAACATGTGCAATAACAATATAACATGCATAGGATAAAGATACATTTTATACGCATATTTCTTTATTAAAAAATGAAAGTTTCTTGAAAAACTGACTAAAAAGCATTCATATTAATGGTACTGCATTTTAAAAATATGAAATCAGTTTATGATCAGTTTGAATAAACATAATTCCCCTTTAGATTAAATCGTTTGATAGGGTTGTAGAGCGTTGGCCGTAGCCCACACCATGGAGTTGTTCTGCAATGAAGAAAAATTTAAAAAAAATAATGATGAGTTTTATGCAATGCACGAAAGAAATTTTACCTTAAAATTAATGTAAAGCTAAAAAAAAAAAATTAAGTTTTCCATTAAATATAAATTAATTATAAATTTCATTTAAATATAAAGCACATGTTCATATTTTAATTAATTCATATTCAAAATTCATAATTCATATTCTTAACGGCGCGTGCTCATGAATCGAGCTTTCATGAGCACGCGCCGTTAGTGTGAAGGGGGCCCAGGTTGAAATCAGTCCGTGGCGTCCGTTGCACTCGCTGCTTTCAGAAACGAGGAGATTCGATAGACATTTTGACATGGTAGGTAAAGCATCTCGCATTGATAGTCAGGCTGCCTCGTATGGGTTTTCAAAGAAATTCTCCCGATTTTCAATAACATTCTCCCGATTTCTCCTATAGCACTTAGCGATAATAAGTTCCCCCAGATATCTATATCCTCTCTCTTATCTTCGGGTTCTGTTCGTGGCAGAAATGAAAAACACTCACAGATGATCAAAATAAAAAATAAAAGTCAACGAAAAATTTCAGTTTCTTAAAAAAAACCCATCGAATTATAATTTTGTTTTATTTGAACGGGAAATGACTCATGATAAAAACGCACTAAAATTAAATTACGGTTCATCTCCTTGAAAATTAGTTAAATGAATTCTCTCAATATAGAAAAGATTATACTATCCGAGCTAAAAACAACGGGAACCTACTATTCCATGACCATGATCATGTTGCGTCCGCTCTCGAATGCCGCCAGCACCTGCATGAGCTTGGGGTGCTGCAGCCTGCTCATGATCTCGATCTCCTGCCGCACCTTCTCCTTGTCCTTCACCTTCAGGCAGCGGATCACCTTGGCGGCCCGCGGGCGGCTGCACGCCCTCTCCACGCACCGGTAGACGGTCCCGAAACGACCCCTGGAAAATATGCATTTTTAAATAAACAAATTTTTGAATTTTGGTTTATTTAGTACTGCCATTTTATGTTTCGATTTAACAGCTTTTTACTAAATGTAAATACATTTTAAAATAAAAAATAATACCGTGTTAAACAGCTAACTACACATTTTGCCATAAAAGTTATGGTTTAACGTGATTTTTATGCATTATAACAATATAGACAGACGTTATAACAAGACATAACAATATAACATAAAGACAACAGACACATTATAACATAGACAATATAGAAAACGTTTGTATTTTATTTCATGCGTTAAAATATGTACCATTACCATAAATATTGTCAACAACAATCTTCACAAAAAAATTAATTAGAGATTGTAATATTTGAATGTTTAGAGAGTTAGTATAACAGAATTTTCAGCCGAATGTGTAATTTTGAAAAAATATGTCATATTATTCATAGAAATTTGAATATTTTCAAATCAATCACGTGTACATTTACGAAACCACATTTACCATATATAGGTATGGCAAATGATTGATTGAAAAAAAAATGAAAAACAAAAACCACATTTGTGTTAAACGAAACCACATTTGCCACATACAATCAAATCTGTTTTTGTGCGGGGAATAGGATCCGCATAAAAATATCTTGAAATTTCAAAAGGTAGCTATAAAATATATTTTTTCAACACATTAAGAAGAATTATGCTGTAAATGGGGATCTCATTAAAAAAAGTCCCACATAAAAAATACGTAAATCGAAGCTTCACAAAACCTACCTCGCATCTAATAACATTGGTGGTAATGGGATATATCACGTATACCGTCTGTTTGATTTTTAATTTGCATGTTATTTTGTTAGTCATCTGCTGTTTTTCTTATTGAATTAAATTTTTGAATTAGTTTCTATTCATAATATGCATCTGATGAATTTTTATTATACATCGTATTAAAAATCACATAAAAAAAAGGTTTGGCTGTATATATTTAAATTACAATTTTAATCAAGTGGAAGTGTTTATTTTGGTAAAAATAATTAAATTTAAACTATGAATGCAGATAGAAAAATAAGTATCAAATAAAGCTTCTAGAAATTACGTTTGATCATATTAACATTAAAATTACTATATTTAATCACTTTTTGTGATGGATGGCGTAATATAATTCTTTATTAAAAGAACTTACTTTTCCTACATAAACAATTAAAATCTAAAAATGCCAGAAAAAAAGAAATTGGAATTAAAGGGGGTGAATGTAAAAATCTAAAAGAAAATGCCATCAATCTAAATAAATAATGAAGAACCATAGTAAATCACATCTTTACATGTTAAACTGTATCTACAATAGCATGCAAAATTTAAGCACTGTACATCAAACCGGTTTGATGCAGTAAGTATGGAAATCTAAACAAATTCTGTTTCCTGTGCCGGTTTTCGGAGAAGAATAATTTCCGCTTTCCTCTAGTCCTAATCTGTACGCTGCTGTATGAAATTACCCATTCAAAATTTGTTTATGAAGATAAATATAAATTTGCTTATAGTCTTAATCTTTATTAGGTAGGGGGCAGCCTGATGGCCAGCGCTCTGACCGTTGGTACCACAGGCTTCAGATTTCACTCCTGGCGATGCCATGGATGTTTGTGAGTGGTTCGGAATCCGCGCTAAACTGTAGGTTCCGGTCACTAATTAGTCTGGGAAGTGTGCACAAAATGACCGTAGAGCGACAAACCAAACCAATCATTATGAATGTAGTAGAGCAAAACAAATGTCCCGTTGACACAGAATTTTCCTAAAAACTAAAAGGAAAATTAATCTTTATCAATAATTAACTCATTCAGCTGCTTAATGTATTCCAGATATGTCATTCAAGGGATCACCCCCTCCAATAAAAATAAGGTTGGTGTCAAAATCTAATTTCATCCATTCAATCATTCTTTTAAACTCTATAATGCTAAAAAGTAAAATATACGAAAATTTTAAATTTAATACTATAATTTACGAAGGCATCTAGAAATTACAATTATTTCGAAATCCAGAAAGGAAAGTAGAAACAAATTCTCAGTTAGATTTTTTTACTCTGCAAACCACACATAATCGTGTCGACATATTGAAGGTCGGGCTATTCCCTGTAAAGCAGCGTCTACGGCTGAAGTTAAGTTTTAAATGCGCACACTCCAAGATATACTAAACTGGTTTGTTTCTATTTGGACGGAAAATATAATGTATGCCAAAATATTTGTCAGTTTCTGATGGCTCGGTCTAGGGTCGATTCTGCAGAATGTTAGAATTCATGCAGGGGAATAGGAGAAACTATTCCATTGCAAGAATTCTAGCATTTTCACTTTTATGCCACGTCCAAATTTAAATTATTCGTCAGAATGTCAGTTGAACCTGAATAGCGCGAACGTCTATATCTCGTTCAAAGAAGTTCTCGTTCAATGTGGTTTGGGTTTGTCGATCTACGATTATTTTCTGCACACTTTGGGCTCATTAGACCGGAACCTACAGTTTAATGTGAATTAAATACAACTAACAAACATCCATGCCACTGCTGCCAGGATTCGAAGCTGAAGCCTGTGATACCAAATGTCAGAGAACTAACCAATTGGCCATCAGGCAGCACGCTGAATAGGTTAAATTTAATATATTAACATTCTTCCAAACTAACACAATTAACAATTCACATTGACAACATTTATCCTTATTTTTTCCCCTTCATTACATTGCTATGGGAATTAGGTGAAAAATTACAATAAATAAAAGAAATTCTGGATTTCGTCTGAAATATAAAACTTTTCAATTTATGTATGAAACAAAACTGTGCTTTATAAAGCACATTAAATGAGGTTTCCTCTCAAACATCCACAGACCACTTGAGACTGCAGATGATGTTTAGAAGAAGCGAGACTGAAATAAAAGGAAAAAATGCCCCCTTCTTTTTTCGGCTGGGAAGTGAGCGTAATGCGATCGTAGGAGAGAATTGAGAGGAATGTTGTTATTTGATCAGTCTCCGGATCCTCTCCTCTACGCCTACGCGGGTCATCCCTCGCACACACACACACCACTTAGAAGATACCACTTGGAACAGCTGCTCTGCACACACTTTGCATAAAAAAGAGAGGAAAGTATTCCCAGAAATTTCGCATATCGTAGACGTACACGGATTAATCCGCCTCGTCGTTGAATTTTTCTGTGCAGAACTTGTATGAAGAATCTCATATACCCTATTGAATTCAGTTAGGTCATTTTTAAAATGGATCCTTTACAAGTACGTTGTAGAAATACATCTAGTAGGTATACTTGCATATAAAAACATTGATAACCTATTATGACAAAAAAAACACGGGAAAAAATTTCTTAGGCTATGTTAGTATCATCATTCTAATACAGATATTATATACATGGGAAAATATGTAATATAAAAGAAAACTGGCTCTAAAAAAAAAAATTATAACTAAATAATAATAGATAAAAGTGCGTTTTTTTTTTTGTATTTGAAAATGCCTACTGAAAAGAAAATGGACTACATTGTATTTAGTCAGCAATAATCTTTATTTGGACCTTTTTATATGACAATCGATCTAAATTCAACTAGATTTATTAGTAGTTAGGTTTGTTGCTCTATGGTCATTTTCATGTTTTGCACAATTTGGGCTAATTAGATTGGGACCTGTAGTTTAACGTGGATTCCGAACCACTCACGAACATCCATGTCACCGTCAGGATTCGAATCTGAAGCCCCATTTATCTTGTGGTACCAAAGACCAGAGCGCTAGCCAATTGACCATCAGGCCGCTACCTCACTTTGGAAACAACTGACATAAATCGTCCTTTAGTATAAAGCATTTTATATAATTAAAAAAAGGCCTATGTCAATAGCATTGTTTAATCTATTTTTGAAATCTACTCACTAAAATTTAATCTAAATTATGTGCAAACACAAACACTAAATTAACTTACTTCCCCACTTCTTCTTTGAGATCGAAGCGTTCTGTAAAGTTAGTCCCACTTTCAATTGTGATAGGAGCAGATAGTTCTTCTAGAAAGAGAAAAACATTGGAAATATTGTTTGGCATGATTTATGTTAATCGCAATTCAAAGTATTAAAGTTTTCTCACTTGTATTCTAAAATAGTTAATGGCACATTATTTTTAAAAACAATTTTTCAAAAATAAATTCAATACCTATTGATAACTTATAATTGGAATTTAATTATGCAAAATGAATTCTTATTGACGACAAGTATTAAAAATCATAACTTAGTTATATAAGAAATACAAAACATTTATATTTTTTGTTGTTAAAAAATAAAGGAATTTAATGCAAGTTAACAGTTTAGTTATGTTTATAATTGCTAGAATGTAAGTTACATAGAAAGTTAATACCTAACAAATTCTTAAATCTAATCTTTAAGCTTAGTGAAGGCGAAATATTCGAACTTTTAAAACTTTATCAACTACTTTTTCTTAAGTTTCACAAGTTTTGAAATATTTAAAATATTTTTTTTTTTTTATACTATTCTATCATGTCGAAAAATTTTAGTCAAGCATGTAAACAATTAAGATTAATAATTTTTCTTCAGATTTATTCCGTTTCAATTTTTATAGCAAATAAAATGATAACTTTAGAAATAATTTGCAAATAAAAGTATCCTTTTTATAAAAGTAGTATAAATGCAATTTTTCATTTTGTTGGAGGAATAAATTAAGGGGTTTTAATTGGATGTGGATCTTTTTCATACTAATGATGTACTTAACTGTATACAATATTCTCGCGAATACTTTAGTTGATTTAAAAAAGCAAACCAGAACTTTTAATGTCTTAGTAGAACAAGCAGACATGCGACCGACAAATAAAACAGCTGAAATATGACTTTCATGCTGACTAAAATGTCAAAATTGCACGAAAAGGTATTCTCACAAGGTTCTTCTTCTCAGAGAAACAGCATAAGTCTACCACAGAGGAAGTGTTAAATATTATAGTTTTGATACTATCAGCAATCATGTTGACAGAAGGTTTGCCGAATGGCTGCTGTTAACTTACTGGGTTCTTCATCCGCCGATGAGTCATCTTGGAGAAAATCGTCCAAACGGATGATTTTCGATTCTTTGCTGGGGTGGCTGGAGCCGTACCGGTTTTCAGCACGCACTCTGAATATATAACGCTGCCCTTTAGATAGCCCAGGAACAGAACAGCTGGTATTCACCGAAGAGGCCACTTTATGCCACCTAAAGACATTTTCATGCAATTAAAAATAAGGCATTGTAAAAAAAAAAAATTTCTCAACCAATTTATTGTATTCAGATAACAACAAAAAAGAGCACTTCCACAATTCTACATCGTATGTATATCTATCCATTTATCTGCTGTACGCACCATAGTGATATTTATAAACTTTCCCCAATCACCTCACAAATTTCACAGTGTTGACATGCTACCGCATTCAAAAAAGTGGACGATAGTACATTACTGTTTGCACAGCAAAATCCTTTTTTATACAATATCAACATCCCCCGAAAGGTACATAGTCCGTCAGCCATGCATCTGATTGATCAAGAATCACTGAATTTTGGCATATGTTCACCATTGAAAGCAACACTGCTGCATTTTGAACGCATCTTATTTTCTGAATCTATTTACAGGTCGCATAATACTAGGTGTAATTTTTAAAGTTAATTTCCAAATGCATATTGTACTATTCGTAAGGGACTAGATGGCCGAGTGTCTGGAGCTCGGTGCCACAGGTTTTCGGGTTCTGGCGTTACCACGGATGTTTGTAGTGGTTCGGAATTCACTTTAAGCCGTAAATCCCGATCTCATATTACTGTAGAGCGTCCCGGACTTGTAATGGACTTGTAGAGCGTCGGTCTGTTGTAATGGAGCATCCGTACCTACGGATGCTCCATTACAACAGAAGCTTCCCCCTTTCCCTTCAACCATGAGTTCATACGGGTCTTGTCTATGTCTATACAAGTATACCTTAGTCTAGATATCTATCAAGTGGGATAAGAAACAATAGCACTGTTTGTAAAGTTGAATTGTCATTCAAAACTAAGACTCTTATTAAGAATATAAACACAATTGCGTTTGTCACTGTTATACCAAGTGTTTGTAATAAAACAATTAAAATTAACAAGGTATATTCGGTAAAAGCTGATAATCCTAAAAGTTTTGTTACATAGCTATTTTTAAATTTACTCTATTTTGATATTATATTCCCCAAATTAAATTTTGGCCGTATTTAACCTCCAAAAAAATATTTTAAATCTGAATTTTACTGTTTAATATATTCATCTATTCTTAGAACAAATTTATAGCGGTTAGTAACTAAATCTTTAAATATCTGAATATTATTTTTTTAATTGATTAAGTACTGTAATTCTGTTAATCAGTTTTAAAAGTTTCAGTTTTTTTCTGTTTCAGTTTTAAATGAGAACATACGTCTGCATTTTTAAATATAAGTTGAATTTAAGATAGAAGTTTTTTTATATCTTTCCGAAGGAGAAAAACAAATATACATACTCTACGAATTCATAAATTTTGAATTATATTATATTAAATTTATTTATCCATCAATTCAGTAGTTTCTATAAAAATTGTTCTCTTTTTTTTTTTAAATGTGAAGTTAAATTAAAAATTATGAAACCAACGTCATTCTACAATTTAAATAATAATCCAATTTGAGATTTATTTGATTTCTAATATTATATTTATGCAGATCATTGGTTAAAAAGCATTGCTATTGATTCTTACTCGTATCTTCATCAAATAATAGATTTGAAAATATTTTTCAGTTAAGGAAAAGATATATAAACATAAGTTTGTGTACTTTTTATCGGGTAATGTGCACATCTCCACTTGGTATCCGGTGACAACACTGCCGCCGTCATACATGGATCCGTACCAACTGAGAACGAGTGAATGATCCGTCACTTCACTGGCCGTGGGTTCTCCGCCCGGAGGTTCAGGAAATCCTACAATTTAAAAAATACACAAAAATTCAGTGATAAATGGGACAAAACAGAAAACTAAATTCAAAAAGAAAAACAGTCTTCCTACATTTTATTCATTATGAATATTTACAAGAACATCATTACAAAACTCTTTACTAAATAATGCCCTAAACAGTACACAAATTATATAACTTGAGAATTTTACCTAGTTTCAGTCGCACACAAATAACTCCTGCGTCCGATTGCTTAAGAATCATTGAATTGGTGGAGCTCATTCACCATTGCAAACATAATATTTATTATTACAAAATAAGGTTTATTAAGTTACTAAAAAAGGCTTTAAAATAATTGTCGCATCATTTAAATTCTTCTTTTGTAAATAACATGTAAAATCAAAGTATTGAAGTTTTCCATACAGAACATCTACATACCTGTAACGCACATCGCAACAACAAATTATGATGCACAGTTAATGCATTTAGGTAAAGCTTCCACACGAAAATAACAAATTTAAATTAATTTAATTTTAAAATAATTATAAAAATGTAATTGATTTGAGTGATATTCAAGAATTTTTACATGTATCCAGACTAATATTGCAAGTTTTAAATAATAAATGCACCACAATTTAATTATTACTTAAAACATTAAACATTACAAGGCATTAAAAATTATATAGAATAAGTAAGAAATAAACATAACCGTAAACAAGATATCAATAATGAAATTACACCAAACCAAATGTGTAGTGGAAATGATTCGCTAAATTAAAAATTTATGAAAATAATATCCTACTAGAATTGCAATAAATTAAACTTAAAACTGGAACATTCAAATTTATAATTTAAACTATTAAAAAATCGTCAGTAATCTCTTTAAAAACACACTAGATTTTATGTTTCGTCTTCTTCTGTGTTATAACTATGGAATTGGGTTTTAATTACTAAACACAGTTAAATGAATTTTTATTGTACTTATAAAACGACAGAAAAATGGTGGCAACTTCATTTCGCGTTGTTGTTTCTCTAATATTTCAGAATGCAGGGCCTGAATGCCCGAGTGGCTAGAGCTCTGGCGCTCGGTACCACAGGTTTCGGGTTCGAGTAACGGCGGTGCCATGGATATTTGTAGTGGTTCGGAATCCATTTTAAACCGTAGGTCCCGGTCCTAATAGGATCGTAGAGCGTTGCGGGGGCATTGTTACTCCGCGTCCGTGGCTTATCTTCAAGTGACATGCCCCCCTGGGTAATGAAAAGTGAGTAATGTCTGTGCAGCGCTTGCCTTAAGGCATCTAAGACGTCCTTGTCTGTTTTCCAGCGGCATTGGAAAAATATATATTTCAGAATGCTCTTCAGAAGAATATACTTTTAAAAGAATTAGAAAAACTGAGTTTCAAGAAATCAACCATGTTTTTAATGAGTATTTATATTTTAATTTACATCAATTAATCAGAAAAATTATCATTATCAACAAAGTTTAATATCAATCTCGAAGATGAAATTCAAATTCAATCACTCGTAGTCCACGTATAACGAACTCAGATGTGCGTACTGCCTGATGGCCATTTGGCTAGCCCTCTGGCCTTTGGTACTCTCTGGCCATTGTCTTTTAGATTCGAATGCTGGCAGTGGCATGGATGTTTGTGAGTAGTCGGGATTCAAGTTAAACTGTAGGTCCCTGTCTAATTAACGTAAAATATGCACAAAAGGACAGTATGGCGACAAACAAACCTAAACTAAAAGAGATGCGTGTAAGAGAAAACTATGGTACAAGTATACCAAGAAGGTTGAGATTCGAATCCAAAGACTCGATGGTGATTGTAATAGCGTATTAGTACCAAACTGTTGATTGAGTTTACCCTATTTGCTTTCTCGTGACACGAAAATGCGAGGCAGTGGACTCTAAAATATTCCTGAAGCCATTACTTTCCCTCCAGTCAATGGATACCAATGATATACATAAGTGGAAAACGAGCTATTTGACGTATACAAAAAATACATAGCAGTGTAAATTTTCAGAAGCCATTATTCCATATTTTATCTGTAATCACAAGAGTTGATAAGAAATAAGTTAAAAATATTAAACATCCCTCGCAAAAACTGGTAAAAATATCACTTTTAATCACTAATAAGTTTTAATTCCAATTTCCCTCCGTCTATAAAATTGTGTGCTTTTTATTATATTTTATCAGAAAAATGAAAGTTAAATATACGTTGCCTCAAGGAAGGATTTGGGGGCCGAGTGACTAACGCTCTGGTTCTCAGTGCCACAGGTTTCGGGTTCAAATCCCGGTGGTGCCATGGATGTTTGTAGTTGTTAGGAATCCACTTTAAACTGTTGGTCTTGGTCTAATATGACTGTAGATAGTAAGGATGCCAACCCTACACCGTAAAAAACACACATCTTCTGTCGCGAAATCTGCCAGTAAGCAGACGGCCTTGGCCTATCATTTGGCTGTTGAGCCAATGAACAAGAAATTATTTGGATTGTCATTTATTTTCAAGATATGTGCAGTGAATTACTGGATATTGATAAAAATTATTCAATCCAAAGAAAAGATCCAGGCATCAACATGTTATTCATACTTAAAAATTGAAAAGTTCAGATAATTTAATAAACTTTTCTACTTGGAATAAACTGTGTTTTTAGAGCCCATGACCCTGACACAAATGTTCAAGTTCTGGTGTTTCAAGGAAATTTTATTCGGTACTAATAGAAGATCTTCGTTAATAGTCGTGTTATATTATTCATGTATCAAGGTTTGCATATGCATTTCAAATAAAAATTCATTATATTTAAATTAATGGAAAGTAAATATTCTGGAAATAAATTTGAGAATTCCATTATATGGAAGCATCATATTACCCTGATAAATGTGGCAAACGACTAACCAGACGATCAACAACTAACCAGATCCACCATGTATTCCCATAACAAATTATAAAGCGGATGGGGAAAAGTTCAAGGTTGATAGACCTTGCTTTCCAGGTCGGGTTGACGTTTGGTTTGTCGCTCTACGGTCATTTATGCACACTTTAGTGTAGTGGGCCGGAACCTGCAGTTTAACGTGGATTCCGAACCACTCACAAGCATCCATTCCTCTGCCTCTGCATTCGGACCCTGAAGGATGTGGTACCAAAGGTCAGAGAGCTAGATAATTGCTAATTGGCCACTAGGGGTGCTAATGGGAGAGGGAGAAAGAAAAGGGGAGTGTGCAGAGTCAAGAAAGATAAATTGTGTTCCTGGAGTGCGGAGGTGCAAAGAACGAACTGGCTTTTTAAGATGATTTTTGTAAATACTTGTTATATAATGTTTTATTATGTTATATGGTGTTTTTTGTGTTAGTTGTTGCAGTTGTTCAGTGCTGTCTAGTAAATATTAATAAATATAACAGTTAAACATTCGTTTATTATTTAAAAAAATGATTGAATTGAAGGATTTGAAGGGTATATAGAGATGCAAAGCAATCACTATATAGACTATAATCCCTAATCACTATGCTCATAGGAAACAGTTCGTTTTTCCCTATTTAATATGTGTCACTCTCCACAACGTTAAAAAATGATCATTTAGCTTCTACAATGAAACAACACTGAATCAAGACCACACGCATATCAGGCCTAACTTTTTACTCATGTTGCCTAATAAATAAAAGAGTGAATGGGTGATGGCGTATGTTGCAGCAGTATTTTCTTAAGCGATGTTTGAATACCTATTGCGACAGCGTGCGTGAGTGTCCCGCATCGATAGTCAAATTGTCTAGGTAAAATTCCCCGGTTTTCTACCATACTGTATATAAATGCAGAGCAGTTACCCCTGAAAATCGTTCCCAAAAGCTATTACTCTTCCGTTCTCCTCAGTCAAGTCTGTTTTAATTAAATTTTATAAAAAATGTTTTCTAGCGGAACAAAAAAGTATCAATGTACTTTTAGGTCAAATATCAGTACATTCGAATACATAAATATAACCTTTCAGAATACATAGAGAAAAAAATTATTCAAATTATTGAACGCTGAATTCATGGAGCATTTGTTACATGTTCGGGTACATGGACAAGCAAACTGGTATCACGCATTGCAGTCACTTCTTTTAGAAATGAGGATTTTCGGTAGAAATTGTGACAGCGTGTGTATGTGTGTGAATAAACTGTCAAGTTGTCTGGTAAGAGTTTTTCGACTTTTTTCCATGTGACACGAAAATGCCAGGCAGTTATAGTTTTTATGAACTTCTCAAAAACGAAATGAATATCATATTTCTTGTTGAATAGAAATAAACTCAAATAAATTACATTGAGGTTTTCTGAAAAATTGAATGCATCTGGTTAACGCATAGAACTCTAAATTTTTCATGTTTATTGAAATCTATCAATCTATAATCTTCTTTATTGACATTTAAATATATGAATACTCATGCTCCATCACAACAGAAGCTGCCCCTTTCCCTCCATCCATTGGACTCATTTGTCCCGTGCTGCAGGACACTGAGGATTAGACACAGACTGAATACTAATATTTATCAATGCGGTTTAATTAGTTATAAGTTAAAAAAATATAAGTTAATCGCAGGTCCATCAAATTGGTGATTTTTCCGAACATAATTGGAAAAGCATACAATTCAAATCATACAATAAAAAAATTTTTAAACAAAGAATACTCTTCACAATTGCAAGTTGCTGACTAACGCAATGATTAATTCAAATACACGTTTTAATACGTGATCCTCCTAAATTGTACGCATGATTCATGAGTTTTGTATTTGGAGAATTTATTGTATTCTACAAATAATAATAATAATAATGAATGCTTAAATACTGTTATTAATATTGATTCTTATCCAGCTTTAAACAATTTAAAAATACCAACGAATTAAAAAAAACGAAAATTAAAAGAAATTGAGACATACATATACGTCAATCATACATATAATTTCTAACTTCGTATTCAAATAAACGTCATCCAAAAAATGATTGCATCCGTTATAATCTCTGCTTTCAGAAACGATGAGTCTTGATGGCAAATATGATAACCTATGTAAGGATCTCGCATCGACATATGAGTTAACCCTAAAAGTCTTTACCTAAGACATTATCTTCTCTCATCATAACCCATCGCTAGGAACGCAAGGCCCACTACAACTGCAGTAGCGTCGACATACTTGGAATGCGAGGCTACCCATAACTGCAATACCGTCCTCATAATTAGAATGCGAGGCTGCCCATAACTGCAATACCGTCGTCATAATTAAAATGCGAGGACCACCATAACTGCAATACCATCGTCATATTTTAATTAGAAAGGAAGACCCACCACAACTGCAGTACCGTCGTCATACTTGGAATGCGCGGCTCCCCATGACTGCAATACTGTCGTCATATTATAATTAGAAAGGAAGACCCACCATAACCGCAATACCGTCGTCATGATTGGAATAGAAGGCCCACCGTAACTGCAATACCGTCGTCATAATTGGAATGGAAGGCCCACCGTAACTGCAATACCGTCTCATAATTGGAATGGAAGGCCCATCGTAACTGCAATCACCGTCATCATAATTGGAATGGAGTGCCACCATAACTGCAATACTGTCGTTATGACTGGAATGAAAAGCCTACCATAACTGCAATACCGTGGTCATAATTGGAATACAAGGGCCACCAATTGCCTTCCCGAGAAAAACCACGGGAAGAATAATCCACAGATTATTTTTGCTTTTGGAAGATTTGATGGTAATTGTGATAACAAGTACACTCCACTATTATGGTATGTTGAACATTAGATCTTGATGTCAAAAATAATAATAAACCAATAATGCATTTACCGGTCAAAGCATGGTCTATTAAAACTACTAAAATTTTTTTCTCTAGTGACTATTTTCACTTTTTAATGTAGCCATTCACTTATTAATTGGTTTTGAAAACTGTTTTCTTACTAGTTCTTAAGAAAGAACTTATAAAAAAATGTTTTTCAAATTGTCTCCGAAATTATGTTTTTTCCCCCATAAGATTATTTGTAAAAAATTCTAACCAAACTTTTCATTATTTTACTCAATTATTCCCCATTTATTCCCCCAAATTTAATTACCTTATTGAAATCAAAATGTAGTTGTAATTGAAAAGTATGAATTAGTAGTGGTTTTTAATTTCCAGCGATCTTATCAATACGCGATAGATCTTCAAAAACAGTGTTTTTCTTTTTCTTTTAACGCTTTCGTAAAAAGTTTCTTGTTTCACTGAAGCTCAATTATGGATGTCAATAAATGTCATCCATTCATTTGTTTTATTTATACATTTTGTAACTGGCAATCAAATATAATTGCTTCCTTGTTCAATGTTTATTTGCTTTGACGAGCTTGCACTTGTTATTTTGAAATTAAAACTCATTTGGAATGTAGAATTATTGAAATTTTAACAAATTCATTAAATTACTTTTTATGTGGTCTCTTATTAATATTTAAAATATTTAAGAACTTTACATTTAAAACGAATTTTCTTGTCGAATAATCAAATTAAAAAAATTCTACGCCTTTCCAGAAAATTAAATGGAATGCTCTCAAATAAAGTTTTATTCCTAAATTATATATAAAATATCGAATGGGGTAATTAGGAAAACATTTTTTATTATTATTTCCTTAAATAATGTTATTTAACAGAGGTTATGCAAAAATATTTGTTTATAATTGTAGTGTGCAAATTAGGCAATCAAATTGTAACTGGCTTGGTTTGGTTTGGTTCATCTCTACAGTCATCTTGTTCACACTTCGGGCTAATTAGACAGAGAC
This sequence comes from Caerostris extrusa, assembly GCA_021605095.1. Classification (NCBI taxonomy): domain Eukaryota; kingdom Metazoa; phylum Arthropoda; class Arachnida; order Araneae; family Araneidae; genus Caerostris; species Caerostris extrusa. Next base: position 95,773 of record BPLR01000804.1, on the reverse strand, counting down.
CTATAGTTTAACCACTAACAAACACCCACGTCACCTCCAGGATTCGAACCTGAAGCTTGTAAATAAATCAAAGGGGGCACCAGGGATTGTAACTGGGTGTGGTTGGGTTGAGATACTTGAGGTACAGGTTGGAAAACTCACAGGTTTATTTACACACACACATACAATTAGAGACATATAATATTTAACACATTTTAAAACATAATTTAAAGACATAATAGATATAATTATAAATTCATGGAAGCACCACTTCTAAGCCGAAAACTCGGATACGAGCAAGGTGCGCGAATTATGTTTCCTCTCCGAATGAGAGTCTTTAAGCCAACTAATTCGCCGGGATGAGCTAAATATATTTCCTCTCGGAGTGAGAGCCTGTAAACTAAACATTTCTCAACGGGAGAACAGTTGCACTGTTCTACGTCTCGGGTGAGAGCTTCGAGGCCTACTGACCATTTCTCCTAAACGCCAAATGGGGGCACTCTTGCTAGTGTCTAAGAGGAAGCACGGTTACGTAAATTATTTAGAGGGGTTTTTAATACTCAAGTACGAAACCAAATTTATGAATTCTGATAAAAAGTAAAAACACAATTTTGATTCTTTTAAAGCATTTTCATGTAAAAGAAAAGTTTTAAAACAAACAACTCGTATAGTTTTCAGTATTTAGTATCAATTAGGACTAAAACAAAAAGAAACAACATAAGAATCGATAGTCTTCTTTTAAGATTTTATTTAACGAAAAACACTATTTTTCCGAATGTCTAACCATTTTTATGCTCACAAACACTTCACTTCACGCTCACTTACTTTCTTCACTTTAGTAATTATTTCAAAAGAATTATTGAACAACACTCAATATAAAATTTACTTTCTAAAAATATAAATTTCAAATAATTTAATCGTAGTTGACCTATCGCGTTGTACATCCAAAGTTCTCCGCATTCAATGAAAAATTCTTTTTGAGATTTATAAAATTATTTTTTATCCCACTTGGCACTCAGTTGCATCTAAACCAAGTCCATGAATCGTTCCATATAAGAAAGAAAGGTGGGGGGGCATCTTTTGTTGTGATGGAGCACCAGTAGGTAGAAGTCTGGCTTGGCTTTGTGACGCTGAAAAGGAAGGTAGTGTCGTCTTGGAGGACTCTTTAGGGGCAATTACCCTGCATTAGCGTATCGTATCGAAGAAGGCCTGGAAAACTCCCACCATGTAATCCGATTAACGAGGCAAGATGCTGAACATCACAAGCGCCATTGAGTCTCCTCGTATTTTGAAACAGCGTCTACAACAAAGCCACCAGCGGATTGAACCTCCATCCTAATGCTCACCAGCAGCGCCCGTTGTCACTGAGCCACGAGTCGGGCATTTATAAGATATAAATGAGTTTATATTAACTAATTTCATTTTTTGATGCATTTATAAAATCTTAAGATTTTTATTTACTCTTTATAAGAAATATCTTCTATTCTTATTCTTAATTGCAATTACTGGGGGTTCTATATTTCTTAAAATAATTTATATTGGTATTAAAATTTACAGAAATGAACAGAAAAAAGATTTATGGTTAAAGTCTACTAACGAAAAATTTATATTCTCATATGAACAACGCATTCGATTAAAGTTCAGAAAAAATAACCATAAATTTTAGTTAAATATTTTGTACTAAGTAGATTTTACTTTATTTCTTGAAAACAGCCGTTGTGATAGTATCATAATATGCCTAACAATTTTAAATCAGCTGAAATTCGTGTGACACAATTACGTTGTCTTTGTTGAATGCATAGAATCACCAAAGGAAATTATATATAAAGATCTACATAACATAGCAAAAATGTATGGCCAATAAAATTAAACACTTTTAATTACTTGACTGAAGGTAAATGTACGTTTATATTTTTGTGCTGTATTGGGGTCCACTAAACAGAAATTCTATAAATTAAAAACATTAAAATATAAAATAAATATAATTATTATGAATTAATATTCAAACATTCATAAATATTCTATGTTTTCATGCATTATAGCAGGGATTATTCTTTTTCGTCCAACAGAATCCTTTAGCGTTTAAGATGAAAGCCAAGGACTACCTTTCTCAAAATAACTTTTTAAAATGCATACAGATAATCAAAATAAATGAGTACAGATATTCAATATACACCTTGGATCCTCGGACATATAACAAAGAAATTATTCCAATAAAAAGTAATTATTGAAAAATTTTGCATGAAAAAGCAAAAAAAATATTGAAAAATTCTTAGTCATTTACAGCATAGGTTGTTCACTGTATGGTAGCTGACAAATATTGATTCTCGCGAGCAGTCGTGGCTTTGACCTCAGAGAAGTAAATAAAGGTAACGTGTGGTGTCAGGAATCGTTTTAACGCACGAGAGTCGTATTCAAACAAAAGTCAAACAAAATTTTTCGAGTCTGAACAGAACGTATATCAAATATACCAACAGTGGTTCTCAAACTTTTGAAGCCAAGGCGCAATTAAAACCTACAAATAACTGTAGGAGCATTATATACAAATTTCTGAGAAATAAGTATTCCCTGCTAACGTCAAAGGCTGCAATGGAAATATTTTTAACATTGAAAATCCCATAGACCCCGGCGGTGGCATGGATGTTTGTTAGTGGTTTGGAATCCACGTTAAGCTGTAAGTCCCGGTTTAATTAACCTAAAAGTTTGCACAAGATGACAGTAGAGCCACAAACCAAACCTAGTTTCTCGGAAACCTTCTTTGGCGCTTTATTGCACTTTGGCGACTTTCTATGTAAATAAAGAAAAAACGCTACCAGAAATGTTAGATTTTTGTAAAGAAAGCTGTCTTTGAACTAGAAAACCGACAAGAAAATTAATACTATATCTATTTTTATATCTTGGCATTTATCTGGAATACCATAAGTAGTACCCTTTAAGAATCATTGTACTAAAATATTTTCATATGGAAAACTTTTTATTTAATTACAGGTTACTAAATTTAAAAATAATGATTTTTTGTCCATCAGTACATTTTGAACTCAACACAGGGAGCTCCGAGGGGTTTTATGAATATACGAAAGGATATATATTAAAGGAAGGTTAGATGTTTTACAAGGAAATCTATGTATTATGGGAAGGACGTATATTTTAAAAGGAAGTCTGTATATTATATGTAAATGATACATGTAACATATTCTTGCAAATACGTTAAAAAATTCTGCAATTATTTTTATTACATTATTCATTTTATAGTTTAACATATGCAATTTTCTTAAATGTTTTATTTTGAAACTAGCGGTTTTTTGGCGACCAACTGATTGCCCTCATATAGAAAATTATTGCAGTTTCAATTTCAACTCACTAAAAGATTCTGTTTAGCACAAAATATCATAGTGCAATAATTATCTAAGTGCATGACTGAAAAAAGACCTCAAAAAATTAAAATACTCCTGATTTTTAATATATTAGAATTTTGAGATAAAAAAAATTAACAATTACAAATAAAAAAACAAATTAAAACAAAAAGAAACAACAACTGTTTCATATGTACAAAAGAAAAGTATGAATTTTAACTGCTTTCAATGATACACAATCCTAATATAATAGTAACCAGTAATATAATAGTAATGAAAATACCAGAAATGGTAACTTTTTACAATATGACAAAAGATGTAATAGTTGTTGATGAAATGGCAACAGGATATTTAATTGCTAGAAAATGTAACTGTTGACCTATGATGATATTTTTTCCCAACTGAACAACATCGATTTTTTTCTTTGTTTAGAAATATTTAGAATTTCACTTGCGAATATATACTTTAAGCTGTATGTCCCAGTCTGTTTAGTCCCTCGTGTGCGCGAAATGACTATAGAGCAACAAACCAACCATTCGTTTTTGTTGCGCGCCTTCTGAATGAATAATAAAATAAATTCGTCACAATTCAAAGATTAATAATTCACTTATAGAAAAATTAAAAATGATATTCATATAATTAAAAAAAATTTTTTTGATGATCACTATTATGTATTTAATGCATGAAAATAACAAGCTCAAAATATGCTTTTTTTTTTTAAATATCAACTTTTTAATTGTAAATAATACGACGATAAAAACAAATTGTTTATTGTTCAGTACTTGACATCTTAAGTATTTCACCTAATTATAATTTTTATTTAACAAAGAAGCCCCATATCAACGCAAAAATATCCTTTAGACGTAAGTAAAAATGATTCAGATGTTATATGTTTATGAAATTATTATTTAATTTATATTGTAATTTTATTTTTTAAAAATTCTATAATGAGTTCCCGATAGATGATGAGTTTCCCGTTTTAGAAAATAACGATTTATCTAAAAATATATTCTATTAGAAGATATTTAATCAATTTTACCAAGAAGATATTTAATTCATGCTAGAAATTTATTGTATGCTAGAAGTATAGATACCTTGGCTGTAATATGTTAATCTAGATGCTGATGTAAGTAATTTTTAACTGTATATTACCCAAAAGAAGTTCCAATTTACACTAAGTAGTTGTAGTTCTTGTTACTTTTGATAAGCAAAGTTGTTGTAGTTCTTGTTAACTAACACACTAAAATTCAAACTAATAGAAGCTTTGCTAACTAATTCAAACCTGTTTGGATCAACACATTTGTAAACGAACATAAAACTTTGATTCCTCACTTTTGAGCTGGGTAATTATAAAAAATTGAACTCATTACAAAAATACTTATTAAATTCATATAATGCTACTCATCAAGCTCTCTATTTGCTTAATTACATTTATTATCTATTATATATAATGAAATAAAGTATATATGGGTTAGATAAGTTGTTGTTTTTTTAACCCGTGGCCGTTGCAAGTCTATGTATCCCTGACATAGATCGAAAAATAAATTCCATTTGAGTATTTTGTTATCTTTGTACTATTTATGAGGTTATGTAAGTTTTCTTCGTCTTTTGGGTCCATTTTTGATGCAATTAATAAATAAACAATTCTGTGATTTTTAAATTTAAATTCTGGTTTGTGATCCATAACATTTCGTCACTAAGCTTAATTTAATCATTTTTTTTTATCACGGAATAAAAATATACAAATATTTCATCAAGTAAAACGCAGCAGTAACAAAGATTGTTATCAGATCCGAGACTGCTTAAAGCAGCGAAGTCCATTAAAGAAAAATACAAGAAAAAAAAATAATAGATAGATCACACCACTCCTCCTGGAAAAAGTCTACTTCTAGTATACTACTACTTCGAAAGTAGTGATCACACCTGAATTGCATGATTTTTTTTTATGATTCAGCCTAAATAATAGTAATTTCCAACACAGTCGTCCAAATATACCCTACGAGCATTACAATACCAGCAACCTTGAGTTTTTCGACCAATGATTATTCAGGGAAAATAAAGAAAAATGGCGAAATAGGCAATCGCTAAAGGTAATATCGCGAATCAAAATTTTAATTTTGTCACTTAAAGACAGCTGCCAAAGAAATCAAATATGGAGGAACACTAGATCAGTTATGATATCCTTATTATTAAATATTTCATAATCCAGGAAGAAATAATTATTACTTAGAATAGAATGTTATTTTTTTTTTTTTTTTTTTGTCTTAAAATTTGGTATTATTTGTTTTCTGACATCATTTAGTTCTCATCAAATATACATATTTGGATGAAGTTTTATATAACAGATAGTTAATAACTCATTTACGATTCAATTTACAATCTTACAAAAATATTCACAAAAAAAATTCAATTGGTGAATAAACAGTATTACTAGGTACAATAAAGGAGAGAAGATTTAAAAATAATTTTAATTAGTTGGATTTTTTTTTATCTTAAATGTTCTTAAAATTTGGACAAATATACATTTTTGGGCGAAGTTTTATATAACAGATAATTAATAACTCATTTACGATTCTCTTACAAAAAAACAATCACAGCTGTAGGTAGCTGTTACAGCTATTTTCCGTAGTTAATAATAAAATTAATAATAATAAAACCACTGAATGAATCTATAAATGCAATGGGAGAATAAACAGAATTAATAGGTACAATAAAAAGAGGAGATTTTAAAAATAATTTTAATTAGTTCTATTTTTTTTTTTTATCTTAAATATTCTTAAAATTTGGTATTATTTATTTTCTGACATTTTGTTCTCAACAAGAATACATACTTAGACGAAGTTTTTATATAACAGATAGTTAATAACTTATTTACGATTCAATTTATAATCTTACAAAAAATTCACATTCCATAATTAATAATAGTAATGACATAAAAATCACTGAATTAATCAAAAAATGCACTTTGTGTGTAATTGTATTTTTAAGTACAATAAAGGAGAGAACATTTAAAAATAATGTTAATAAATAGAAATTAAATATAAATATTTCTTTTATTTCAATAATGAGATAGTTTACAATACATCAAATTTACCAATTTTTTTTTTTTTTAAACAGTTACTTGGCACACCCAAAATTATAAGCATTTTTCAAGCATAAAAATTCTTTGTGCTTCTATCTTTTGTTTTTTTTTCCGAAATAGATTTCACGGTAGAGGATTCATGGGAAAGTACGCGACCTATTTTTCTGCATACTCTGCTGCATACTTTCAATTTATTCGTTTCGTTTCGTCAATCATTAATGATTTAAGATAAGAAAGGAGATCCGCATTTTAAATAGGATGTGGTTTATGTTATCAATTAATGAATCCTTTTTATAAAAACGATTATGTATATAAACATTAAAAATAGACATTTTTTTTTTAAAAAAGTTAACTGTTAAAATATTATCCTACTTTTGTTTGTAATTTTTTCAAGAATGATCGTAATTTATTTTGAGAAATCTGCAGTATCAAAATAAAATAATATTTAAATAATAAAAAATAATAAAAATATTTAAATAATAAAAAATATTTAAATAATAAAAAATAATAAAAGTTTTAAATAATAAAAAATAATAAAATATTTAAATCATGAAAATAAAATAATAAAAATATTTAAATAATAAAAATAATAAAATATTTAAATTCAACAAAATATTTAAAATAATAAAAATATTTAAATTCAACAAAATATTTAAAATAATAAAAATATTTAAATCATACCTTATATCTTTTACTCTTCTAAATTAACTTAAACACCTGAATAAAAGCTATTTTATTTGGAATTGAAAATGGTATTTGGTAAAATATTTCTTTTAAAATTTTTTACGAAGATATAAATATTTGTTTAATGTACGTTCAGTCTAAACAAAATTTCATAAAATAATATTAAACATTGCAATATTTTTAATTGAAATATTTTTTTTATACCTTTTGAGAAATCACAAATTTAATATAATTAAATAGCATATACTGAAAAGGTAGATTTCTCTCTAGCGAATTTTTTTTTTTAACTACATAACGAAAATGGAAAATTAGATTTTTTTAATTATAAAATGTTAAAAAGGAAAGATAAATTATCTCATTGTTATTAAATATGCTTTTTTATGTATTGAGCATTTTGGTGTTCATAAATCTTTTTTTATTTATATCTAATTTAATTAAATTATTAATAATATTCAACCAGTTATTTCATTTCCGATTTTAATATATTTTTTTTAAATAGTTCTTGTGTATTTTAAATATTAATGTTAAAAAGTAACTACGAATTTCCTTACATATTGTTGATCCTATTTGAAATATCAGAAAAATTATATGGCAGGCAGTCAGAATTTGCAATTTTAAGAAATTTTTTATATTAATTGTGTCAATATATGCTTTAGAAATAAAATTTAAATTGCCGAATAAGATTATATTACGAAAATGGTAAAGTATTGTTGTTAAATTAAACGAATAAAACAAATTATTTTCATTCGAACAATTTTTGAATTTTATCTATCAGCCGCTATTTCAAGAAAAATTTGGCATTAAAAAATTCTTTATCAAAAATATTTTTGACTAAATAATAAAATGTATTTTTAAATTAATTAAAATTTAAATTAATTTAATTTTTATTTTTGAAATGATAATTCGTATTAGAATTGTAATTTTAATTAAAATTTAAATGTAATAAAAACAACATTGTTGATGAATAATCAAAACAGTCCCAAAAGCCTTTGTTTAAAATGTTTTAAACTAAATTTGAAACAATATTTTTGTAGTTAATCGCTATTTTTTTTTATAATGAATGAAATATACAAAACATTTATATAATAAAAGCCTTTGGTCATCTTTCATAAAACAAAAATTAATTTCATACAATAGAAAATAAAATGAAAATAGATTTGCAAGTATTTGCGTACTCTATCAAATGATTTATTAAAGTACATATGAATAAGATCATTTTGATAATTGAAGAAAAAAATTGGGTTTTAATGAAATTGAAATTCGGAAAAATTTCTTTTTTATGTTAAAATATTTCAAAACATTTTAACAAGTAGAAAGTAAAACCTAAATAGTAGAAATTCACTAAAAAAGGTCGTTTTATAATGATGTAGTGAATTGTATTGTATCCTCTTTTTTATATGCGTACAAACAAAATAAAATTGCATTATTGAAATATTTATTTTTTTTTCTGAATATAGTAAATATATTAAAATAACTTTTAAAAAATAATAAGACTTAACAACCTTACATTTTAACAAAAAACATTTTTTTAAATTTTTCATCTCATTGTTTTCAAATATGTTTAAAAAATACTTATGATTTCACTATCATTCATTACTCCATTCAACTGCGATATTCGATAGAAATTGATTCACATTTATAACGTACTTATAACAAATGTCTAAAGTTATTTACTATCGACAATGTTATGATCCATTCTATAAATGTTACAGATCCGGAGAGAAAAAACAAAATTAAGCGAAGATAGCGTTGTTTCGTTTTATGAAAAACCGCAAAAAATCATTCACTCACCGACAACAGCAACAGAAGCAAAGCAGGAGTCCCCTCCCCCTTGGTTTTCGACGCTGACCACATATTTCCCGCTGTCGTCCGCAGTCACGTCGTTGACCGTCACCACCGACATCTCTCTGCCGTCGAGGATGGACAGGCGGCCGCCTTCGTCCGACAACACCCGGCCCTGGGGAAGAAGAAAACAGGGATAAATGAAGGGGAAAAACACGCAAGATTTTTCCCTCTTCTTTTTCGCACTTCTACTCTTCAAACACCAGATCAGAAGGTTACGGAGAAGACTTCATTAATTGGATTGTTCAGCTAAGAAGAATCTGTCACAGATAAGTGGTATAAAAAAAAAAAAAAAAAAAAAAGTATTATAAGAAAGGAGAAAAGCAGCCAGAAACGTATACCTTATTCTCAAATAAGTGACTGAATGGAAGTATGAATAGATATGCTTTTTTTGCCCTGGATTTTGAAAAAATCAATTACATTTATTAAAATTACCGTATTTGTTAAAATAATAAAAAAAAAAAATGTCCAAATTCATTAATGGGTTATATGTTTGTTTTTATGTATACTTTTTATCCCTGATTTTCCAATGTTAAATAAAATACTATCACATTTTATTCATATGGAGAAATATTATAAGAAAAGGAGAGATAAGAAAGGAGAAGTATTATAAGGAGCAGAAACGTATACGTTTTTCTCAAATAAGTGGATGAATAGAAGTATTGAATAGCTATGCTTTTGCATTGGATTTTGAAAATCAATTGCATTTTATTATTAAAACCATCGTAATTATTAAAATGATAAAAAAATGTTCAAGCAGATAAATGAGTTACATATTTTTCTATGTTTTATCCTTGATTTTTAACTTAAAATTTAAAAAAAGTATACATTGTTAAATAAAATACTGTCACATTTTATTCATATGAAGAAGCATTATAAGAAAAGAGAAAACGAGCCAGAAACGTATACCTTTTTCAAATAAGTGAATGAATAGAAGTCTATGAATAGATTTGAAAATCAATTGCATTATATTATTAAAACCGTCGTTATTAAAATGATAAAAAAAATATCAACAGATAATTGAGTTACATATTTTTTATGCGTTTTTATCCTTGATTTTTAACTTAAAATTGAAAAAAAAAAAAAAAAAATATTGTTAAATAAAAAATTGTCGCATTTTATTCATAAGGAGAATGACACGTTCTCTCAGATTGTAAAAATCAATTAATCGTAACTAATTAAAATAGTAAAAAATTGCCCCATCAATTTAAAGATAAATTCTATCTTTTTGAAAATGTGAAATCTTTGATATTTGTCCTAGATTAATAATAATGACGAGATCTTTGTGTGTTTTGTGCAAAATAAAACAGCATATACTTTTTTTTTTTTTTAATATTCACTGTAAGTGTTATCATTAATTTTCTTCTTATTCAATGGCACTGCAGCCCCATCGTGCCAAGGTCGTCTGTTACTGACAGATTTCGAAACAAGAGATGTTTCCTTTTTAGGGTTGTCTGCCCTACGCCAAATGCTCTACAGTCATAATCATTAATTTTCTAAACCTTAAAAATAAATTACTGTGTAACATGCTATTTTTTTATCTATGAGTATTTATTGTCTGATAATAGTGAAAAACGCATTTTTTTCTCGTTAAATTGTTAAATAAGAAAGCATCAAAGCTTTGATTTTCTACGCAACAAGAACTAATATACATACTTTTCATGGTATATATAGTATTTTAACTTCACTCAAATATAATAATACTTTTTTCCTTAAGAATACTGTTTCATTAAGTTCATTTTATTCAAACCTCTTAGCTATTTTGAAAATGACAAAAGTTTAGCTTAAAGTTTATTAGCAAATTTCGTACCTAATATCTTTTAATAAAATTCAAGAGGTGAAATTGCAACGTTTCTCTTAAAAATAATATAGATGTGTATCTAATAATTTGAGCTCTTACTGTAAATGCAATCTTACTCCAAGCCTTTTAAGAAACAACATTTTGAATTTTAAACATTTCATTAATTTGCAAAACAAAATTCATTAATTTGCAATTAGTTTCCTAGATATCAAAAAAACAAATTCAATGTGTTATTCAGTATACCAATGCACATCAAAGGATTATTTTTCTAAAAATTTTTTATAATTTACACAAAATATTTAATAGACCAAACATAAGGCTATGAATGAATATTTTTAATTTAATTTTTAATTTTAATATTGCTCATTTCGCAACTTTCATTCAATATTTTGAGATTTAAACGTGTAATTTATACTTTTAATAATTCAATCAAACCCAAAATGCATTCACTTGCAATGAGTTTCCTCGATTCAAAAACATAAATGTATTATCCAATATGCCAATGTATATCATGGGATTATTTTTCTATGTGTCTTAATTCACACAAAATTATTTAACAGACCAAACACAAAGATATGAATGAATAATTTTTAATTTTAATACTGCACAGTTTACAATTTTCATTCAACAATATTTTGAGTTTTATACGTGTAATGCTTACTTTTAATAATTCAATTAAATCTAAAATGCATTCATTTCTAATTAGTTTTCTAGATATCAAAAAACAAATTCAATGTATTGTTCGGTATGCCAATGCATATCATAGGATTTATTTTTCTATAATTTTTAATTCACGCAAAGTATTTAAGAGACCAAATCCAAGGCTATGAATGAATATTTTTAATTTAATTTTAATTTCGGTACTGCGCATTTTACAACTTCCATTCATCCCCATTTCTATAAAAAGGATTTTTTCAGGAATGAAAACATCAAAAATCGCCTTGAAATCCCCACATATCTCATTCAGAAACACAGCTGCGTAAATATGTGATATTCGCCACGGCTCCTTCCATACTTTTTTTAAGTATTTTTAATGGCAAGGGGATTTTTCTGCTACGCAGAAAGAACCAAGACTATTTCATCAAATATGCTTTCGGTTTTATCAGTAATAGGATTAAGTAGAACATTTTTGTTGTTTTTCGATAACTTAATCTTTTATGCAATATCGGTTGTTTAATATGCATTTTATGCCACCTATAATGAGGAACGAATGATTTTTTTCGTTATAATATGTTTATTTAAATTTCTTATGGTCTTATTTTATTTTTATTTCTTATAGCTTTATATATATCTGTGTGCAAGGAATCTAAAAATATTATAGGGTCGTCAATACAACTACTTTTTTTATTGTAATTTATAACATTTTTTTATATTTATTAAATTTTTCCATTTATTTATAATATATAACATAATTTTTCCATTTATTTGTTATTTGAAACATAATTTTTTCCATTTATTTGTAATTTATAACAGGATTTTCCATTCATTTGTAATTTACAACATGATTTTTCCATTCATTTAAATTTATAACATGATTTTCCCATTTATTTGTAATTTATAATATATTTTTCCATTCATTTTTAATTTATGACATGATTTTCCCATTTCTTTGTAAACATCAATTTTTATAACATAATTTTTCCATTTATTTGTATAACAACAATTTTATAAAAATTTTTTTTTATTGATAAGTTACAAACACACTCAGATAAATACACTTTTAAACCAACATTTATAGTGTAAATTTAAAAATATGGAATAGTTTTAATTGGTACTGCTTATAGGAACTGTATGTTTTGTATAATTTTTGGAAGAAATAAAATTATAGAAATGGAAAAATATTATGGAAAATCCATGTTTTCGGTGGAATTTATGATTTTATTTATCGAAAATTTATAATTTATTCTTCTTGATTCTTTACTTCTTTCTTAAATACTTCTTCTTAATTTTCTTTTTAATCACTTCTTACTTGAAATTTTATTTTTTGTACTAATAGAGTATTAATGAATTCAAACAGAATTGTGTGCAAATTACAAATGAAAATTATTGAAACATTACTTCTATTTTAACTGAAATTTTTGATATATTAATAATGTGATTATTAAAAAGCCCCGGCGCTCGGGGCAACAGATTTTGGTTCGAATCCTGGCAGTGCCATAGATTTTTGTAGTGATTTGGAATCCACTTTAAACAGTAGTTCCTGGTCTAATATGACTGTAGAGCGTTGGGCGTAGAACTGACAACCCCACTCCGTGAAAAAGAAAACCTCCCTGTCTCGAAATCTGCCAGTTGGTAGATGGCCTTGGCCTACCATGGGGCTGTTGTGCCAATGAAGGAGAGATTATTAAATAAAAAATTTTTTAATCGTCTTTTATACTTTCCGTAAAATATAAGAGGAATTTTTCTAAGATGATTACTATTGAAATCACATAAAAGCAATGAGGATGAAAAAATATATTATGATAAAATGAAAATTTAGAATTTAAAATAAATACTTGAAAAGCTAAAATCAAAAACGTCAAAGGATATTAATTATAAACTTTGATTATTTCATAGTTTGGTGGCTATTTTGCAAATATGAATAAAATTATATAATGTTATTTTAAGTATTAAATAACATATTGTCCAATTCTTTACTTCAATAGTAACGTGAGCTGCTAACGGGCAAGAGAAACCCAGATTCGAATCCACGAACGACGTTCATTGCAGTCCATACTTTCAGAAACGAGGAGACTCAATGGCCATTATAATATCGTGATTTGGTTTGGTTTAGTCCTCTATAGTCCTTTTTTTGTACACTTCGGGCTAATTAGGAGCTGGACGTACAGTTTAACGTGGATTCAGAATGATTCACAAACATCCATGCCCCCGAACCTGATTCTTGAACCTGTCGATTCGAACTTGAAGCACCAAAACCAAAGCGCTAGCCAATTGGCCTCAGGCCGCTGCGATAACGTGAATAAAGTGTCTTACATGAATAATTAGGTTGTCTGATGGTAATTGTTTTCTTAAATATGGCACTCAAATGGCTTTCAGTTATCCCTAAAAGTTCTCCCAGATGTAAATATCCTTCCGTCAGTGGGTTCTTCGTAACATATATAAGGTGGCATAAATGAATTAGCAGGCCTATCAATGTTAAATATATGCATATTACAATTTACAACGATTCGTAAAATCTAAGGAAACTGACAGGTTTGGTTTGTCGCTCTACGATCATTTTGTGCACATTTTAGGCTAATTAGATTGGCACCTACAGTTTAACGTAGGTTCCGAACTACTCACAAACATCCATGCCTCCGCCAGTACTCGAACCTGAAACCTGTGGTACCAAAGACTAGTGTGCTAACCAATTGGTAACCAGGCTGTTAGGGGAAACTGCCAGAATCTTTGTAATCCTCTAGGACGTAGATTCAAATCCACATGAGAAAATTTTCCATTTTTCTGATGGCAATGGCCATTTTAAGGTTCTTTTCTGCATACGTGAAGAAGCGAGAAAATATGATTTTTGCGGTGGAATTGGAGCGAAAACTTATCTTCTCAACTGTACTCCAAGCCGATTGTGGAAGATGACTGAAAAGGGTAGTAATAAATAAAATACTCGATGTCTTTTTATTTTTTTATGACTGTCATGATTCATTAGAGCGGTGAATTTTTTTCTTTTTCTTTCTTCTGCTCAACACAGTGAAAATTGTAAAAAAAAAAAGAATTGAGATAAGATATTTGCTTCTTTTTTTAACTCGATTTAGGGGTGAAAAATTCCTTTACAATTATATCATCTTTCGGTTCTCTAATTATAAATCACATTTAACAAACGCATGTATAGTTGCATAAAAAAAATAAAAAAACTTTGTCAGATCAAATGTTTCATAATAATTTTCTCTTGTTTTTTTTATGACAAGAATAATTTGTGTTACCCTTTTTTTCTCATTCTAAATTAGACCAGTACACTTTAAATATACTACCACTCTAATTGAAAAAATAATAAATTAATTAACGTTGAAATATTGAAAAGGACGAAAAAAAATTACAAAAATGAAATTATAAAAAAATGGCGAATAAATAGATAATTCAATTTATATGTAAATTTTGAAAGATAGGCTTAATTAATTTTTCCAGAATCACACTAGAATAAATGTAATTTAATCAACCAAAATTGTCAAAAAAAAAAAAAAAAAAAAAACCTTACTAATCTTCAAAACTTTTTTTCTTTAATCAAAATTTTGTTTAAAAATCAGTAAGTAAACAATCCATTAAATTTTTAAATAAAAAATAAGATATCAAACATCCTTAAAAATAAGAAAATAAAAAAAAATTTAATCAATTTTGTAATAAATAATAAAATTTAATAATTCAGACAAAATAATAATTTTTAAAAATTGTCTTAAAATTTAAGAGCATGAAGAAAATAATTAAAATACTTGAAAGACGTTGTAAAAAGAGTAATATGAAAATGGATTTTATATGGTTTCTTACTATGCACTTGTTTTTTTTCTTAAATATATTTACATTACATTTATGAAAATACGACAAAATTCACTTGTGCATTTGTAACGCCAGAGGTACTCAAATATTTTACTGTTGTAACCCTACCTCCTCCATTCCTTTGGAAATGTTTGGTTTCCTCTTTAATTGCCATCACAGCTTTAATATTTTATTCTTTTCAATTTACAGCAATAGTGAACAGAATAGAATAATTATTAGAACCTCAAATAAAAGTAATCAAAATATTATTAATATGTTTCATTGTACACATAGGGGGGGGGGGCAGTTACCCCTGAAAGTCCTTCCGGAAGGCACTGTCCTCCCCTTATCTCCTATCGATTAGCTTTTCGTAGGATACGTAAGGGGTACATGAGGCCCGTCGATTTTACACAGACACAAAAAAAAAAAAATTCAGTTGCAAATAATTATAATAAAAATAGGGATAATTTACAAATATTTCCCTTTTTCCGCAAAAAGTAATCAAACATTTTAAAGTCATGGGACATTAACGAAATGGGTAGTCAGCTTTTTTTTAGAATTTTTTTTTCATCTCATGTACAATAAGAAAACTCTCTTTAAGCAACAGTTGATTTAAAATTTTATGATCTGATAATATAAAAGAACAAAAACTTACTGTCATACTATTATGTTTGATGTCGTCGTAAATCTATGTATAAATAAGGCGAAAAAATGATTCAATACTAGGACGAATTAATGATTCTGTTAAAGCAATTTTTATGGAAACTAGTTTATTATTATTATTATTATTATTATTGTTATTATAAGTCTGAAATAGACTTGAGCAGCATGGCAGAAAAATGTCAAGAGAGGAACTCACCCCTTCATCCACGTAACATCTGGCGGCGGGTGACCACTGAAGCAAATGGCCAGGGTGACAGATTCCCCGCGAAGGACGGTCACGCTTTGGGGTCCCTTAATGATTCTGGCCGGACACTCCACGGGAGAGGAGACTCGCTGGAGGTCCGTTTTGGGGGTCAGAGGCCTGGACAATTCGTCCGGCAACTCTTCGCACTCTTCCTCGATCACAGGACTGGAATACCTAAAGAAAACACCAGAAATTAGTTAAGAAATATGAAATTTAATAAAGATAATGTGCAATAATGCTGCAGAAATGACATGCAATAGAATCAAATATTGTCACTTATAATATTATAAACTAGTTACACACACACATAAACACACCTTGTTGTTGTTTTTTTTTTAAATATGGACTTACTTTTCTCACATCACACCTTATGTAATGACGGATTATGACATTGATCATTTAATAGTTGCTAGTTTAATAGGGCATTGTCACGTGTTTTCAAGATGGATTAAGGTTGTACGCTGGAAATATGACAATATCTTCGAATGTTTCAAGAAAAGTACAAATAAAAGATTAAAAACAATTAGAGAGATTCATAGAACATCAGATCACTCTTTTAACAAAATCACCACAAAAGAGTTATTAAATGTCTTCTATAACAATCACATCACTTGAAATACATTGTACACAAAAATGAAATAGCAGAAGAAACTTCTAGTAAACATGTATTTCTTTCAAATAAACACATTCCGCCGTTAAAGTTTCAATCCTCTTAGAAACAAAGAATCAAAAGTTCACTTCTTGTCTCAGCTAAACGGTCAGTTCATCTGACGATAGCGCGAGCAATAGAGATGTGTTCAAATGAAAGCTACTCGGAACCTTTTGCTGTCGTTTCTGTCACAATTTAGTCAAAGCATAAAGGAATTCGTGCGACCTTCATGGTCAACACGCGACAACTTTGATTTATTACACCAATAAATCTTCTACTCAGATGAGTGAGTCACTGTTTGCCGATTTAATTGTGTACGTCTTTTTTGGTAGAAAAAGTAATCTTGAATTGTTACCTAATCTCGTAAATGTAAATGATTTTATTTTTTATTTTAAAAGTTCATTTATTTATTTTTTTAGTTTAAAAGTGGAGATACTTGTTGTTAAACCAATATCAGGTGATATAATATAGAATATCCATAGAATTGGGCCATTCAAAACTAATAAAATCTCAGTTTTCCCCTTTCATATTCAGTAAACTGCTAATTAAAAATTCCCCTATTGGTGAATACAGCTGGGGCCAAAAATATGAGGGTCTAAAATATATTTTATCGAAACACTTCGTCAAATAATTACTATTTTTATAATCTTCTACATCAAAAATAGACAAACACTTTTTTTCCGGATGATTTCGAAACTAATACTGTTATATTTACACGCTGCAAAAAGAAATTAGTCACTTAGAAATTAGTAATTTTTTTAGTCCACTTTTGTAGGTCGAACATTATCTATAACTTCATTTATAAATTCTTTTTTATCATGATTTGTTAAATATTACGTTGTTGTTGTTGTTTTTGTTGATGTTGAGGATGCCGTATCCCCTGAGGAGAAAATCAAATATCGTGATGCTCCAGAATAATATTCCCTGTACTGATTGCCAGCTTGGTGTATAAATCCTCTTCCGATGGAGCGACCTGATGGTCAATTGGCTAGCGCTGTGGGCCTTTGGTACCACAGGCTTTTTTCACCAATAATTGATTAATTTAATCAATTTTTAATAATTTTTTAAATGTTCTTTTAACATATGGTTTTAATTTAGTTTCCCTTTGCTTAAATTCCAACCTAATAGATGTGTTTCAAAGCATTATATTTACTATTTTAAACAAGAAGTAATATAACTATTGTGTCTTACTTTATTTTTCCAGTGAAAGGTTTCCTAAAAATCGCCTGATTCGAAAGAATTTGTTCGCCAACATTGTTTTCTACAGGATCACTGCATGTTGCAACCTCCTCCACCACATCATCCTCCGTCAGCTTGATGCTATCCTCACTGTCTTCAGCCGACTGGAAAATTATACATTTTTTTTTTTTTTTAAATAAACATATATTCAAAAATATCATAACAATTTATTAAAATAGTGCAATGATATCTAAGGATATTTGAACACTTGAGACAGATATCAGAGGATTAAAAAATATGAGGGAAATAATTGAAATTTTCATGACATTAAAACCATTACAAACCAAGTAGGATTGTATCATTATAATTTATTGTAATAAACATATATCACAGTGTAATAATAAAGTAAGAAATGATTTGATGAATAAACATACAACCATGAAGGAAATGCAAATTTTAACATGCTAAAGTATATAGAATAATATCATCATCATTATCATTAATGGCGCAACAGCCCCATGGTGTGCTAAGGCCGTCTGCCGCCTACTGACAGATTTCGATACAAGGAGATGTTCTTCTTTTTTAAGGGGTAGAGTTGTCAGCCTTACGCTCAATGCACTACAGTCATATTAGACAGGGACCTACGATTTAAAGTGGATTCCGAACCACAACAAGCATCCGACGTGGACCGCCAACAAACATCCGCCAAGTCCTGGCACCGCTGGAACTGTTACCCAGAACCTGTGACATCAAGTGCCATAACAGCGCAGCAACGAGCGCCGAACGTGGTCACTCGGTCATCAAACCTCAAAATAAAGTACATACACAAAATATAACGTTGACACTAATCAAATTTTAAAATTATTTTTGTTTTGATTGTTATTAATTAGGGGGTCTGATTAATAACAAGCAAAAACAAAAAAAAAAAAAAAAAATGTTTGCAAAGCAGTGACTGGAACTCGGAGTCCCGGCGATGTCATGGATGTTTGTAGTAGTTCAGAATCCACTTTAAACCGTAGATCCCGATCTAATATGACTGTAGTGCATTGAGAGTAGGGTTGACAATTCTACCCAGTAAAAAAAAAAAAAAAAACATCTCCTGTCTTGAAATCTGCCAGCAGGCAGATGGCCTTGGTTCATCATGGGGTTGTTGCGCCAATGATGATGATGATTGTTATTAAGTATATTTCAGACATAGGTCTATGTAAGATATATTTCATTTTACATAAAAATGTATTTTTAAGTGAATTTTAATTTCTTGCAATCCGCGAAAAATTTGGGTTATATTATTTAATCGAATTTTTTTTTTTTTTTGAAAAAACATAATTTTTCATTTGTTGCACTGCAAATTTTATTGAGATATTTTTTCTATTGATCGAAATATGAAAAACTTCCAATACGCCAGAAATTACAGGATTAAATCACTGCACATTCCCATTCCCTAAAAGTAAACTTTCAATTCTATTTTTTCATAAAAAATTAATAAAAATTGGATCATTAATTTTTAATTGAGATTTATAATAATAGTTATTAAAATTTAATTAAAATAATTTTATTAAATTAATTAATTAATTAATTTAATAAAATTAATATAATTTAAATTAAAATTATAAATTTTATTAAAAGATATAATTTTCTATAATTTTTTTATTTTATTTTTATATTTTTAAATTTTAGATATAATTTTTTTGCACCATTCAATTTTTTCCGCGATTTATATTTTCTCCATCGCATTAAAAACATTTTCGTTTTATTTCAACAGACCCAATTTTATACGGCGACTCGGAGACAGCGCTTGGCATGCGAGAGAACTCTTAAGGCAATGACACCGGTCATCTTTGCATTTTATGGACGTTTATTCTTTTGTATTTTTTCATTATTACTATTTTTTTTATTCTTCTTGTACTTGCCTTGCCATTGGAAATAAAAAAAAATTTTTAATTTTATAGATAATTAATTTTATTAAATTAATATAATTTCATATTAAATTTTGTAATAACGGTTAAAAAAATTTTTAAAATTTTACAATAATAATAGGTAAAATTTAAAAAAATATTAAAATTTATAATAACAGTTAAAATAATGCCCTGTCACAGGTCCATCCTGAGAGTGCAAATAAAAATTTGCTAACAAAACAAATATTAAAATAAATCCAGTTCTTCTTAGACCTAAATGCGATCTGTTTCAATTTCTTTCGGATTCTACAAGAAAAGAAATTTTGAGAAAGGTTTTTCTGCAGATTCAGTGCTTACCTGCTCGATGTGAATCAAGGGGATTGCCGCCTCCCTCCATACCTCGTCACCTTCAGAGGACGATTGCAAAGCATTCGTTGTCGGAGAATCGATGGAGCTCCCTGAAAAGCAATAAACATCTGTTTTGGAATTGAATGAGCACTTCCTCAATTTGTTATGCGCGCCGCTACATCACCTATCAACAAAAGGGTTTCGCTCTTTTGTACTCTTACAAAAGGGAGAATCATTTGCAACTGAAACATTTTATTTTCCAAAATCATTCTATAAAAGCTACTTTTTAATAATAATTTTAAATTTTGTATAATATGCAATTGGATACATCTGCAATTATATGTTATAAAAAATATTATTTGATATTTCCTTTCGATTTTTTTTTACTTTACGTTTTATTAAAAATAACAATTAAAGTAATATAATAATCTTATTCGTTTAAATATGTATTTTACATATTTAAACGATTTGTTTTTTCATAATAGTTATTTATGAAACCGAATGTCAATTTTTAATAATAAAACAAAAGATATAAACGTTTACAAAAATAAAAATTTTCCTCAAAATAATTAGATGTAACATTAGAAAATGTAATGTAATTATGTATTTTTATCACTTTTTAATAATCCAAGTCAAAATTTTAAATTAAATACTTTATTTTAAACGTAATCTTTCATATGCCAGAAATTCCAGGCTAAAATTTTAAATCAAATACTTTATTTTTAAACATAATCGTTCATATAATACATAATCCCTCAAAAATATAAAATAATATTTGAATGATTATATATTCATATAATATATAAACATTCAAATAATATATAATAATATTTGAATGGTTATATTTTCATATAATATATAAATATTAAAATAATATATAATAATATTTGTTTTATATTCATATAACATATAATCGTTCAAATAATATAAAATAATATTTAAATGATTATATATTCATAAAATCATTCAAGTATTGTTTCTGATTTCTTTATAAAAAGTAATGTTTATTTTTAAAACTTGAAACAAAATACTAGATTATGTTTTCTATTTTCTGTAATATTTTTAAAAAAAAATCGGAAAATAATTTTTATTGGATTCATTTACATATTTTCTTATTCTTTAATTTAATACACAAAAATGCCATAATAGATGTTATTGATCTTAAATATAAAAAGGTCATAGTAGAAATATATTTGTTGTCTATAATGAGATAAAAATCATTATAAGAAATAGTTTCTTATATTATTTTATTACTGCTCAAATATAAGTTGTAAACTAAATATAACATATTTAACTTTTCCATTAAATTTTGGAAATTATTACATTCAGAAAAAAATAAGAAATATTTAGATAGATTATAAACGCATACTTACATCCAAAATTAAATACCTTATCGAATAAAGGCACTACGTAACAAGTAATTAAACCTTGAAAAACCCTGGTATCTAGAAAAAATTCCTCAAAATCTCACCAGAAATCTTAAAAGCATGCTCTCGTAAACAGACAGAGAACTCTTTGTAAACCGAACACGGCCGCAAGATCGACGCATGCTCCTTCACACGTAGAACAACAACAGTGGGTTTGGAATCATCCCGGAAGAATTAAGATTTCAGAAGATTGTACATGCTCTTGCGGTTTAAAATAAGTAAAGGGGAAAAGATAAAAGACAGTTCATCTCAAAAGGAAGCGATGATGTGTTCGGCTAGGCTCGATCCGGGCTAATAGGCCTATCATCGAATTGTGGAGCACATGGTTTTGTTTATAGCGCGAAGGAGGAGGAGAGTTTTTTGTGTACACAAGTCTATCGACACGACACTTCGGCAAACGTGAAGGGAAAACTGCCCTCCGATAAAGATCGCTCTCACAGTTTTTGTTTGTGCAGCGGCCTTGCTGTGATAACATGCGACAACTACACTGGGAATGACATTCCGTTGTGTGGAAAGGAGGCAAACGGATACCGACTGCGTGGGAGTGTTACGTTCCAAAACTAACAAGCAGCGAGGCCACGTGATAAAATTTTAAAAAGAAAAATTTGAATGTTAATGACAAGAAAATATTTAGTGCCCTATTTTTAAATTAAAAATACTGCATTTTTTAGTCTAGATTTTGTTTAAAAGTACATCTTCAAACACAGTTTTATTCGATTATTTCACATTTCCTTCCTAAAACGGAAACGGACGTACCTGATTCGGAGTACCTATGGGGTAAATATACCCTGAAAATAATGCACATAATCCTCAATATAAGAAATTACATTTGTGAAATTAACCATTTAAAAAGATTCCATGACCGACTTGTGGCTCGGTGGAACGAGCGCCGATGTGAATATTAATGCTGAGGTTCAACCCTCTGGCTACTTTGTCGTAGACACTGCTTCAAAACAGGAGCAGAATCGATGGTACTGGGATGTTCAGCATCTTGCCTCGGGAGTCGAATTACCTGGTGGCAGTTTTCGGGGTTTTCTCCCAATACAATACACATATGCGGGGTAGTTCCCTCTAAACATCCTCCCGGATGGCACTGCCCTCCTTCTTTAGCCAAGTCAGACTTCTACTTACGTGTGCTCCATCACAACAGAAGCTGCCTTCTCCTTTCCTATCTTCCTCCCCTGTAACCATGCGTTCCTTCCATACATTCTTCGATTTGGTCTGGATATTGTTGTTACGGAAAAAAAAACATTTCCCTTTTAAAACTAATATGAAATGGTTTGATTTCAAAAACAAAGAGACTTGATGGTAATTGTGACAACTCGACTTGTGTCTCGCATCGACAGTCATTATGGTTAGGGGGAAGTTTTACAAGAGAAGCCTTTCTGGAAGGCATTGATAGGCCGAGGCCTCATCCTCCCCCCTCCCCCTCGAAGGTTTGCTGTTCGTGGCCATGCTCAGTGGAACACTGACCCTCTGATTTCCAACAGAAAAATATGACATGTAATTTATTTCTTCTTTTAAGGGTCGTCAATTTATGCTTAAGTTTTCATTTCTACCCAAAAATTAGTTACAGTCTAAATTTATGGTGCGTTATAAAAGATGAAAGCAGATAGATATGTACTTAACACATTAAACAAGAAATAATGCTGTTTATTGAAAAGAAAGAATTTTAAGTCGTTAAAAAAAAATGTTAATTAATGAGAAGATTAATTTTAAATTTGTAACTAAACTTCTATATTGGAGAGAATTTTGTCGACTTTAATTATGAAACTGTCAAATTACATAAATTTGTAAATAAAAAATAAAAACATTAACTATAACCATTTTTAAAATTTGTCAAGATTTTTAAAAAGCTTAACAAACTTTTAATAAAAATTTTCCATGCTAACTATTTTTTTAATTGGATCAAGCTGAAAACTCAAACTTGTTATTTCTTTATATATATCTACATATAAATTTTTACAATAAAACCTATTTTTAATTTTTTTTTAATAATTTTAAAACAGTTTTATTATGATAACAAAGATTATGAATTAAATGTGAACATTTATATTAGAGTTCTGTATAAATTAGCAGTTACAATCTAAAAAATTACTAAAAAGTACTAAAAATTACTGATTTTGTACTACAACTTTGCAAAGGATGTCCCAAAATTCAGGTAAGGAAGATTGTGTGAATTGCGGAACACTATTTAATTAGAATAAATATATTCATTATTAAAAATATATAAATATTACATTATTGATTTATGTAATATTGGTAAAACTAATTATTCTTCGCTAAGCAAAGATTATCGAAATTAAAAAAATAAGTTACTAATACATAGATATAAGAGCAATAAAACAAAATGGCAGATTATGCTACAGAATTTCTAAAAATAATGTAGTTAACTAAAAAAAAAAGGGTGTGATAAATAATGCAAAAAGAATGACGGGAAATTTAAATATTAGTAAATCACTTGTAATAAGCTTGGAATTTATTTTTAGCTTAAAATAGTGAAAAATGTAGAAGTTAATTATAAAATTAAAAAGGTAAAGAATCTTTCAACAAATATTTGAATCTAACTTACCATCATTTGCGGGATGTTCGACTACTTCCGGTGGTTTTTCAGGGGTCTTCTCCAAATTTTGAATGTTATCTGAAAGGTCTGTATCTATCGATTCAAATGTACCCAAGTCCACACTATTAGAATTGTGTGTAACCTCATCCTCTGACTCCTTTTCATTGGTGTTTTTACAGTTATTTACAACACATTTAAGAAACACAACAGAATTCGTGTTTTCAGAATTTTTTGAAAGTCTCCAGATCAGAAGTTCTATCAGAAAAGCAATTATTTTCTGTGACTTTTTCTTTATGATCTGGATCCAATACATTATCTCCAAGCTGATTCTCACAGTTGCTGTTTCTCCTGCTGTTATCGCTGCTTTTTCTCCTCATAAATTTACTCAGACTGAAAAAACTACTCTCCCCCTCGTTTCGATCTGAATTTTTGTGTTCCAGTCCTTTAGTCACAGTCCTTTTTCCATTTTGTTTTTGCACTGATTCGTCACTTGGTAAATTTTTTCCTGCCTTTTTAATTTTCTCATCGTTTGTTTCATTAATTGAATCACATTTAGAAACATCAATCTTCGAAACATTCTCAGAATTATTTAGGGTATCTACGACTGGAATAGCACACCTTAGCGAATCGTTTATTTTATTGTCCTGATTAGTCAAATTACTTTCTGAGCCAACATTTTCTAAATTACTTTTCTTGCTACCATCACTGCTCTTTCGTCTAAGAAATCTACTGAAACTAAAAAAACTATTGTCCTCCTCATTATGTTCGACCGTTAAGGTGGTTGGTTTACTTTCAACAATAGCATTTTTTTCGATTATTTGGGCTTCTGTTTTTATAGGTGTCACTTTTTTCAAATTTTCCATAATTAAGTCAATCGTTTCATCGTCATTTTTAATTACTTCATCGTTAGGAACATTATGTTGTAAGTCAGCATTTAGAGAATCAGAGGTATTCTCTGGATTAAGTTGTTCATTCAATTTCACAGTAAGGCAGTTTATAAAGTTGGTTTCTTCTTCATGGTCGGATTTGCCTTCCAAATCCAAAGAAACTTCCCGTATAAGGCATTTTTTCTCTTTTTTACCACCGTCGCTACTCTTTCGCCGCATAAACTTATTGAAATTGAAAAAGCCGCTATCGCTTTCGGTCTGTTCTGAATGTTTTTGTTCCACCGTCGCAAGAGTTTTCTTGTCATTGCTCAAATTTCTTTTCAAAGTTCGTCCATTTTCAGTAGGTGTTTCCTTTGATTTTACATGTTTTATTTCTTGAGGTGGTTCCTTAATCTTAGTTGTCCTCGGTGGATTCTCAAAGCGCTTTAAATAAGCAGCAATTCTTTCCCGAGTAGAGAGCTGGATTGGCGACTCGTCTACAATAGACCTTCCTGTTTTAGCATCTGATTTGTTTTGCTTTTCACCATCTACACCTGATGAAGTTTTTACGATATTTTTAGAATTTTGGACTATTATGCTAATCTCACCATTTGTGCAATGGATTTCATCGGATATTTTTTCTCTTTCAATTTGAGGTTTTTTGTCTTCGTCTTCAGTCCTTTGAGCACTGAAGATGTCCGGTATCTTAACGCGATTTAGAAAACTTCTCTTGTTTCTCCTGCAGTCATCCATAGATTTGGAAAGCTGCTTTTTGCTTACATCAATGCGTATTTCGTGCTTTTGCTGATGAGTGTCCACTTGTTGAAGTTGCTCTGTGTTGTTATTCCTTTTCCAAATGTGACTGGTAAAATTAGAGACTTTGTTTTTAGAAGCGTCCTGGTCAGATTTTCGAGGACCACTTTGAGAACGTAGTCTGATGACACTTCTGTCATTTTTAGTCATCAGAAAAAAATTCTGATGACTGTTTTGTAGACCTTGATCTTACGCTTTCTTTTTCAGGAGGTACGAGTTTGTGATTGGAAGTGCTATTCATCTTTTGAACACCTTTTATAAAGGGGAAAATAAAAAATAATTAATAAAAATAGGCAATTTGTTTGAAATTAAAACATTTCTATAGATTAAATAACCTGCAAGTTATATTCATTAATTTATCATTTTAATTAACTTCTTGTTTAAACATCTACATAACATGACATTATGAATCATAATTGGTTTTGACATAATTGGTTATACAGAAAAATTTATACAAATTCTAAATCAAATATTCTCCCTAAAAAAAAAAATTTTTTTATAGTAATATTATTCTTATTTTATGAAATACAGATTCCTCTGAGTTTTTCAGAGATATTGTCAAAATATTATTAGATTTCAAACTTCGTAAAAATAATAAATCAACTGTGATTTATTAAATAAATTATTATTAAAGCTATGATTAACTAAAATCCATTATTTATAAAAAAAATTTACTAATAATAATTAAAGATTTCATTTTTTATTAAATATATTTCACAAACTGTGCTGTAATTTTTGTGTAAACAAGTTAAATAAATATTTAAAAATAAAGTAACTGTGTTTATAATAACGTGTAAAATACCTTATAAGTATTGTGTATAAAATTAAATATGTAATAATTTATTTGTGTTACAATACTTTTAATGATAAATTACATTTATTAACATTGATAGTATCAATGATTTCTTGAAAATTTAACATATTCTGTTGCTAGTTTATGCAAAATCTAAAAAAAAACTAACAAATATTTAAAACTTATTAAATTTACATATTATTTTTATTAAATTTACTACTGCAGTATATTGCAAAATAAATTACAAAAGTTTATTTTTTAAATTCAGTCCTAATTATTAATTATTTTAAATTATTCAATTATAAAAAATTATAAAAATCACAAAATTAATTTTAAATTAATTAGTTTTACAATATTTAATAATAAAAAAAATAGATGTATAAATACCAATGGAAATATAATTTTAATTCACATGCACATAAAAAACAAATGAATAATTGCTAAGCACAATATTTTTAAAGCTTGTTTTATAAATATTTCTTTCACTCATTCTTTTCTTAAAATGAATGGTAATAAATATTATAAATAAAATGTTATTTTAAAAAAGAGAAAAATAAAAGGAAAATATTTTAGTAGATAAATATATTTAAATCAAAAAGGATTTACAGTAACAAAATTTATTCAATTTTTATATGCAAATTTGTACGTAATATTTTTATGATTCTAAAATATTTTATTTAAATTAACAACTTTTAGTATCAAATTCAATTATCCGATTTTACTTGCAAAATGTTAATTTATGCGTTTCTTTGTAAGTCAATTTCGCTCAGGTCTTTAATAGAAAAGGTCTGAGTGTATTATTTACTTTGCAAATGATAATAGTATTAAAGCATTAAAATGTTAACTAACCATTCGTTTCAAGATATTTATAAAGATTTAAAAGCGAAATTTTACATAACTGCAGGCAAACATCGAATTGCAAAACAATGTACAGATTATTATGATACGGCAAATTATGATACGCTCTGTTGAAATAAAGTGTTATTGAAGTAATTTCGACTTATTGTTTGCTAGTTGATGTCAAAAAATTATCATTTTCAAATCAAAAAATTATCATTTTTAAACAAAAAATTATTATTTTTAATGAAAAAATTAACATTTTTAAAAATATTCATTTTATCATTTTTTAAATTATCAACTTCAACATCAACAGAATTATCATTTTTATTGGTTGTAAAAATTATCATTTTTATTGATGTGAAAATTATCATTAACTAACCATAAATTTGAAGATATTTATAAAGACTCAAAAGGGAAATTTTGCATAACTTCAGGCAAACATCGAATTGCAAAACAATGTAGACATACTACCTTACGACAAATTATGATACACTCTGTTGAAATAAATTTTCATTGAAATAATTCCGACTTATTGCTTGGTAGTTGATGTCAAAATTATCATTTTTAACACTTCCAGTAAGGATAAATATGGATTTCTTAAGAAGAACATAACCACTCCTTACCTGATGCTCCCACTTTGAACTGCGTTGTTGCTGTGCCGACTATATTTGTTGCAATGCAGCTGTAGATACCCATGTCTTCGATCTGCGGCATCCTGATTTGCAGAAGGCACCTGGCAAAGTAAACATATTTCTAACACCTTCGACAACACAACACGCGAATTTTTAATTTTGGTACACGACAAAGGTGAACACCTGCAAATGCTAATCTCCGAAGCTCGTAATTTAACAAACACGGTAAGATGTCAATAACTTTTGTATTGATACCGAAAAAAAGAATTAGAAATTCGAATGCAGACAATGAAGATTAATGCCTACAAAGAAGTTCCGGTTAAATAATTCGGAAATAAGATAACTGCTTCCTGTGAACTTCCACGATGGCGTATTTTGGAGCAAAAAAGAACACACGTTTCTATTATTTTAACAAAAGGTAGTGTTTTTATTTAAAGCAAAGAATTTTACCAATTTAATGTTTTTAAATATGAGACTTCTATTTAATTTTAATTGATCGGCGTTTGACAAAATAAAATGATTTAAAAAGCGATTATTCTATAATTAGAAATATTTATTTACTTTATAAATATTCACTAGGAAATTATTTTTTCTATAAATCCTTTACGTTTTTAACTGGTGTAAGAAATAATTAGAATTTTTCCGTGATAAAATTCGATTTCTTTTGGTGCTAATTAAAAACTGTCAATTACATAGCAAAACTAATTTTTAAAAAGTTATATTTTTAAAAAAAAATTAACACATTTTAAAAATAATTTTTATAACAATCTAGATTTTTGTGTTACCAAAAATATGATAAGACAATTTACAGACAATCATTTAAAACCCTAATATTAATTTAATTATAAAAAATAACTTTTTTTCATTATTAGCTGACTATAATAAACAAATATAATTTTTAAATAATGACGATTACATAAGAATTTAAAATTAAATTGTCAAAGCACATAAAGAAAAGAAGAAATTTCCTTAAAACAATTCCTTTAACAAAGATTTTTTTATTTATTTTCAAACATTTCTCCTGATACATAATTCAATCATCTAGTGAAATTTAATTGTGCTGTAACTTCTGTTAAATTTATTTATTTATTTACTAAGTATTAAATTTAATGTTAAATGTGTTGGGAAACTCAAGTCTCTCTCTCAAAAGAGCCATGTTTTCATGTGCTTAAAAACCATGCTGCCATCTAGTGTACATTATTAAAAGTAAACTTGTTTCACTCTCAACGAATGTACTGAGTGAAAAACATTACCTGAATACTTAGTAATAAAAACAAAATTAATAAATAATTAATAAAAATTCCATGGCAACTTTTCACTCAGATATTATTTGATATTATTAGATATTACATACGTGAGAGAGAATTTGGTTTGGTTTGTCGCTCTACGGTCATTAGAGCTAATTACACAGGGACCTACAGTTTAACGTAGGTCCGTTAATTATACGGATTCCAAACCACTAACAAATATCCATGCGTTAATGAACTCGTACCTGAAACCTGTGGTACTAAATGCCAGAGCTCTAGCCGTCTATGAGAAATGGAGATATATATAAAGACAGACAAAACAAATGATTTTCATTAGAAAATAAATGGCTTTCATTTTGACATCATATGAATGAAATTACACAAAACTTTAACCAGACGGAGTCTACGTAAAACATTGAATTATGAAAATAAAATGAATAAAACGTATATGAAATGAAAACATGATGATTAAAGCTGCGGTTTAAACCTGCTAATTATGAAAAACCATACTTATTATATTCGGATTAGGACTGCTGCAGTTGTAGGTAATAGTGCTTCAATGCTCATGAATATAGCTCTAATTTTTATGACATCGTCTTAAGAAAGTAAATAGCCTTAAGTAATAATTTATTGGGCTTCAGGACAATTAATATAAATAATAGTAATATTTTTTTCCTCAATTACCACTAAGAAAAAAATTTGGAATGGTTGTGACTGTTCACAATCAGCCCATTTTAAATCGGTCTGACATTATCAGTGAAAGTTGAGTTCCAACAGATTTTTTCTACCACAGCAGACATTTGAGAATGTCCATATTTTTGACAATTGCAGCACATCAATGAATTTTGAATGTAAGGACGAACACAGCTACTAAGATATCCTGCTTTGACATTCTTGAATAACGGAGCAAAAAAAGGCAAAATCAAATATTTCGCTGGTACTGTTCCATACTTTCAATTGTGATTTTTCGAACAGAAGAAAAATCTGGATCCCTTAATTTTATTTATTTTTAGGTAGCCTGTTTGAAATACTACCACCACGACAGAAATTTAATGATTCATACTAATAATCCATGGATACTATCTTAAAAATCCAGTAATATTAAAAGGGCTTTAATTTGACAGAGGGGTGCATGAAGTGAGGTCTCAGAGAGGAGTTTAAAAAACTATTTCAATCAAAACGTCTCTAGCTTTCAGTTTCTTTACACTTTTTAGGTCACCGCCAATGCAATTCTTTTTGTATTTTAAATGATGATACTTTGGAAAGTCAATTTTTATCAGAGAATACAAACAAGAATCTTCCAAACGAAAACATTTAAGAAGAAAATTTAGCTACATTCGATTGTTTGAAGCCATAATTGAGGTACGCATGTTCTATAAATGTGTCGGTTTTTAAAGAATTACGGTGTTCACCAACACAAGTTTTTTTGGTAGAGGAAAGCACAAAAGTCAAAACTGTTCATAATACATTGAAAATTTTGTCTTGATTTTTGTAATATAATTTTATAATTTTCTTTAATATTTTCTCTCAACAAAAAGTAAAATACGCTACCTTATTTACTAAAATTGATGAACATCAATGTATGTATTTTAAATTACGATAAATTACAAAACATTGAATTAAACGTTCTTCTAATATTTCAACATTTACTTTTCTTAAGGTTAAAAAAGCCTGAGCAGCCAAATGGCCAATTGGCTAGCTCTCTGGCCCTTGGCCCAGGCTTCAGGTTCGTATCCTGGCGGAAATATGGATGTTTGCTTGTGAGTGGTTCGGAATCCACGTTTAACTGTAGGTACCTTAAAAAGTAACTTAAAAAATTACCTTAGAGTGACGAACAAAACTACAAAAATAAAGGTTTCATACTGTGACCTTTTTACGATGCCAAAGTTTTTAAGCCAGAAAAGCAAAAGAAAAAAAAAAAAAAAAAAAATAGGATATCTCTATTCCAATATTTTTCTCCCTCCCTGACTTACTTGTCTCCGCATCTCGTCATGTGGATCCTCCTGGACTTCCCAATGGGATTTCCAGATTTCTCCCACCTTATATCAGGTCGTGGATATCCATCCACTCTGCATTCGAAAATTCGAAATTGATTCTCATCCCATACTTGCAATGACTGGAGGAAACGAGGAGCACATGCCTTAAGACTAAAAAAAAAAAAAAAAAAAAAATTTTTATAAAACATTGAAAATTATCCTTATTAATGTAGTTTATTGTCTCTGGTAGGAAAAATCTATTTAAGTATTCCAGTATCATGCCGGATCGTTTTAATTTGAGCACAAAAAACTTCTTTTTATAGTCTTTCGATTTTGCTAATTTGATTAACCTTTCAGAGTTCCTATTTTTATCATATTATAGGTGAACGACATTTGTTAAGCACTAAATATTATTCGTCTTATTAAAATCAAAAATAAATGGCGGGATTTCTTAATAGTTCTTTTATAATAGCTGTAAGTTTTTTTTTTTTTTTTAAGTTTTTATAATGCTTTATAACTGTTTTAAATGAAAATAAAGGGGTTACGGAAAGTTCCCATGAATACTTCTTAGTTCAGTATAAAATAGCAAATCATCATTGTCATCATAATTATTAGTACTGCAGCCCTTGAAGGACCCTGACCTCCTTCAAGTGTTTTTGTCATTTGCAAGCAATTTTTAAAAGATATTTATATTTCTCTCTACAGATATAACAACGCTTATTTCAAGATCATTATATTAGTATTTTTTGATAAATAAAAACTTATAGCTTGTGATTGGCTAAATATTTGACAATTACAAGTCTATATTTTAGAAACAAAGAAACAATCAAATACAAAATATTTAAATCAAACCAAAAAGTAAATATATTAATGATAATAGATAAAAATATAATATATTATAACATAATATATATAATATAATGATATAATAGTTATAAATACATTGATTCACTACCTAATTCATTTTCTTAGGTATTTAATATTTATATTATTTTAATTTCTTAATAATAATAATAATAGTAAATATTCTCTATGTGGCGCATAATTTATATGAAGCATGAAAAAAAAATGCTTTTATCATTCCAAATATTAAACTGAAATATTTCATATTAAATTTAATTCTCAAAATATTATAAAAATAAAAATCCCGATCAGCGTCATTCTTATCTTACCTCCTTCGTGGACTGGGGCAACTTCTAGAATTCATTTTTATCAAAGTACTGTAACAAAATAAATAGTATTAGAATATTACTTTACTATACATTGTAAAATATTATTTGTTTATTGGACAGCTCTATTAAAGAGTTGGCTTTTTTTTCATTTATAAACATTTCACAAAATAAAATATTATCTAATTATAACAATAAATCAACAACTTTCCTAAATACTGAAGCCTAGAAATGATTTTTAAAGGTTTATGTGTATTGTTTATTAATAAATTTATTACTGAAGGAGCAATCATTTCTTACTGACACTTTAACACACCCAAAAAAAAAAATTTCAACACACACAAAAAAAAAAAAAAAAAAAACTTTTAAAAGTCACGCAAAAACAGAAATCGACAACACTTAGATATCTGGGTGAGTCAACAGGTTTTAGATACTGCTCGGGTGTTACGTTTACGTTTATCCCCTCTAATAAAAAGTATGAAGTTTATGCAGAATTTCTTGACGATCATAGCACTCACGGCACGCCCACTGGAGAAGATATTTTTAAAGGAGTTGAAATTGCTGTTCGGAAAATAATTTTCAATTGAAAGAAAATTAAAGCGTATCACTATTGACGACGACAGAAACGTGTGGAAAAAAATGATGGTGTCGTTGGTCCCGTAGCCTCGTGTGTTTCTTAATTGATCACTTCATAAAAACATCAGGATATTATTTTGTATGATTGACTTACATCGCAAATTCCACAATATAATCAAAATAAACTCTTGTAGGTCGGATAGATGGTGCTCTCCAACGTATTTAGAATGCCCCACCCTTAAGAAGTTAATTAAATATTTTTTTCTCCTTTCAATACATATGTTTTAAAAGGTTTAGCAGATGACATATAAGTGATAAAAAAGGTTAATGCTTAAAAAATCTAGTACGAAGTTCACAGAAAACACATGCCTTTGTTTTTAGATGCGACTGTGCAGATCTCTTCCTGAGGATCGAATATCACATCCTGTGCGTCCTGTCCTGCGAATCATCATCGCTGTTTCTCGCAACGGTATCTGGTTCTTCTGAAAAGAGAAAGTCAAAATATTTCTCCCTTAAATCTGCTATTGCGGTTAACATGGATTCAATGATGTGATCAGTTTTTTCCCTTTAGTTCTCAAGGTCAATGAAGCTCAATTAATGAAGATCAATTTCTATATTTTTTTTAATAATATTCAAGGTCAAATCGCAAAATAGGAACCTTTGGGATTTGTGTTCTTTTTTTTTTTTTTTTTTATGTGTGTGTGTGTGCGGCAACTGAGCGTTAAGTCTCCGAATGTGGTAAGCCGGGTTTTTGTAAATTCTTTTGAAATTCACTTCACAAAAAGAATTTTGGACGTCAAATCCCAACGGCCCCTATCCTGAGCTTTTTGTCATATTCAAAAGGAATGGATAACCAAAATTAGTTGTTTATAAGGTGAATTTATTTTTTGAGAAAATTCTTAAAAAAGCGAAAAGCAATTTCTCTAGTCACGGGCTACATATAACCATTGTAAATGACCACCTGTCTTACACAAAAAAATTACATTTATTACATTTCTTTATACTTGAAACTTCTTTCATAGTTTAAAGGTAATCTTGCAAAATTAGCAAAAAGCGAATGTTTTAAAGTCAATTTTCATTTTCAAAAAAATCGAGTTTACTAATAAACTGGGAATAGTTAACTTTTTAGTCCCATCACATAAAAACAATATTATTAAAATTATTAAATTCGTTAACTCTAATCTATGAACAGAAACCTTATAGAATTTTATAACTAGATTTTCTTTAGTACTTTTCATATTAACTTATTATGGCTGTTTAATTTCCATACATTTTCAATATTAAAGAAATTCACAACAGTACATTCTAAAATGTATTGTTGAAAATTATTTATTTCTCATGCAAGAACATTTTATCTTTGAAAAGTAGCGCTCTAACAGTGCACTTTAATACTACGAGTTGGAATTAAGAATTAAAAACTGGAATGCGACTTCAGTATGCCAGACTCGTGGCTCAGTGGCAACGCTCGCCACTGGTGAGCATTAGAACCGAGGTTCAATCCACTGGCGGCTTTGTTGTAGACTCTGTTTCAAAAAACGAGTTTGGGCCACGACGGCGTTTGGGATGTTCAACATCTTGTCTCGTTAGTCGCTATTGTCAGGTAGTTCCCCCTATACTCCAAAGTCACTGCTCTCCTCCTTCAGCGATTCGGTATCAAGTCAGATTTCTACCTACGGATGATCCATCACAACAGAAGCTTCCCCTTTCTCTCCTTCCATGAATAGATTGCTCATGGGATATCCTTCCCGCTCTGCAGGACATTGAGGATTAACCGCAATAACAGGCGCACGACTTCAGTATTTTCACAAATGCGAGTTTTTGTAATAATCCAACAAAAATTGATGCATACAGGAAACAGAGGTATAAGGGACTTTTTGAACCCAAATCCCTATACAGCAGCATTCTTGAGTGTGAAAAAGCACAAACACAAAAATGTTTACTTCAAAAGAGATGTTTCACTAACTTCGTTTTTTTCTTATTATTAGCATTTAATTTAAGCAACTTCATTTTATGCAAATTTTTAACTATTTTAAGATGTGGAGGTTGGATAGACGCATGGTTCTTAAAAACCATCTAGGAACTCCAACAGGTACATCCCACCATGCCCGTTGCCCGTTGCCCCCTGAGTGTGAAAAGCACAAAACACAAAATCGGTTTCAAGGGACTTGTCTGTTAGAACTGTGGCTTTCTTGGGCTATAGATGAGAAATCGAAACATCTACAATTTGTATATCAGCTTTCACGGGTGAAAATTAATAGTCGGCCTTATATCGATTTTGGCTGTTTTTCATGGCCTTGGTTTGGCTAAATCCTTGCATCAAAGGACTTACGACGTTCCGAAAGATGATTGGAGGATCACTGGTAAAAACCGCATATACATTTGAATGCAAGAGTTGATCCCAAATTCTCTCTTCCAAGCTGATTTGGACGGAAAGCGTAATATATACGGAAATGTTAGCCAGCATTCCAGGAAATAAAATTTTCGCTTCGGCTTGTGTCGACTTTAGTCACCATCAAAAAGATTTACTTTCTTTCAGCAGACATGTCTGGGGATTCGCTTGTAAGGGGAGATAAGAAGGTTTGCATTTTGTCTTTAAACTGCAACACACTGAAATTCAGACGAATTCATTCAATGTGAACGCACTTAAGGTGATTTAGCAGAGCTTGTTTTTCGAATTCAAACT
The DNA here is from genome assembly GCA_021605095.1 of Caerostris extrusa. Lineage (NCBI taxonomy): Eukaryota > Metazoa > Arthropoda > Arachnida > Araneae > Araneidae > Caerostris > Caerostris extrusa. The sequence continues at coordinate 60,008 of BPLR01000804.1, read as the reverse complement.
GCAATGCTCTAGGATAGACAGACATTACGTCAAATGTTACAAATTTGCATGGGGCTTAGAAGATCAATGACATCAATGATAGGCTTTACTGAAATCTTAATATTAAATTATTTAATTTTCTGTCTCGAGAAATGTACATATTGTTCCTTCCCCCTCCCCCTCCCCTCCCCCCCTCCCTCCTAGCTCTTGCCAAAGTCCTAGAAATATTAATAATTTTATTTGGATGAATCGTGATGCTGTACAGGTTTGAGAAAATATGGAAAGGGAGATAAAATTGAGGAATCTTGAAGATAGATTGATAAATGGATTCACTGGCACGGTATGTAGAAAGTATATTTCTGCGTTGTTGCTGTTGTTGCACATTAATGGGCCTCATTTTCTAATATATATACCGTGCCACAGGGGCTTCAGTGTCTGAATTCGGGGGCGATATATATATATATACGAGCATACCCGTCAAAAGCGAATAAGGGAGGAATTTCAAGGATAAATATCGCCGCATTTGTCTGTCGAATCGGAGGGGGGAGGAGGAAAACTTAACGGCCAATGCAAGAGGTTTTGTACACGCTGTCGTAATTGTCATCGAGTCTCTTCCTTTCAAAAACTGTGACTGTAACTAACGGAAAATTAGCATTCTAATTGAATACATTAGACTATAAGTCGGGCAAATGTTTGATGAAATTGTTAGTGAACTGCCATCTCTTTGATGTATAATCTTAAATATCATTGAAACAGAGATGCTTGACACCAATGCATGCAATGCAATTATTTATTACAGATTAGATTTAATACAGGTAACAAATATGAATTTTTTATGTTTATTGTTGCACCGTATTTTTTAAAGAAAATATAAGCTTTATAAGCAAAACACTTCGTCAAAATGTATAAAAAAAAAGCTTTTACAGACCAAAACTAAACTTATTTTTAAATCAAACCATCTTTATAAAGATCTAAAACACTAACAACTCTTTATTATAACGAAGGAAATATATATTAAAGACAATATTGTGTACAGTACTTATATTTGTGTACCTTTTTGAATATTGTTTTCGCATTAAAAAAATGCATATATTTTTCGAGAAAGCTGACGCTATTTTTTTCGATATTTCTAATTGTGCAAAATTGAAATATTATAGGTCAAAATCGGCATTTTTAAATTTTCAAGCAAATTTTTTTTGAAGTATTAATTTTTTCTGCAATCGGCGGTTAATCAAAAAATTTTATTATTTTCCGTAGTAACTACAGAAAACCCGTAGTTGGCATCACGGCTTAAATAACACTATACTGCGTAATAATTTATTAAACGTTCTTAAGCATGTACTTATTAATCTTATTTTAATTTCTGTCGGTAGATAAATGTTTTCGAAAATAAAGCTTGATTGCTGCGCTACATGATATTAGATATGTTACCCCAATACAACGTATAGATTCATTATGTGAACGTGTTCTAAAATAATTTATTAATATTAGATAAAATGCATTCCTGCAACGTTGTTTATATCTTGGCCTGTTCACTCAGTGGCTTAGAAGGCGCCGAATTCGTTACGTCGTGCTTAAATAACTTACTATACTTGTGTATTTTAGACAGAAAATAATTCATCATTATGAGTTCATAAACCCTCTTAAAGTGATTGAGTTTATGAAGATGACTGCGAATATCTGAAAATTAACTGACCGAAGTCATTCATTCAACGTAGCACGTAAGACGTCGTCGCATTGATTGACCTTCTGGAAGACATCGCTATGAATTTTCATTTACAGCACTGGTATCATAATACGTGTTGCAGGAAATATGGCCTTATTACGATTAATCTGTTTTACTCACCAGATCTTGGTCGTTTACGAATTTCATTTAAAAAAAAATGGAAAACAAAATCAGTAAGACTGGAATTAAAGCATAGGTGATAAAAAATTAATGTAAAATTTCAGGCTTATTTGTTTACACATAAAAAGAGCCAATGATAACTTAAGACAACAAATTTTTCTTTTTCCAACATCAAATCATGAAATATTTCAGGTTTCATCTCACGCCCAGAGAGGCATGAAATCATTGTTTGGTATTATGTATTATATGGTTTGTATAGTTAAGCAGTACCGTACTAACTTTTATATACCCATTTTATTTTTGCAGCAGCAGATCATAAAGTTCCCACATATATGACAGATTTCATGTCGCGCGCGGAACGACATAAAGTTGCTGTTTACTATTTTATATTATATACTTGGTATAATTAAACAGTACCATTCCATCTTTATGTAACCATTTATTTTTGCAGCAGCAGATCATGAAGTTCCCACATACTATATAAGGCAGATTATGTCATGAGCAGAAAGACATAAAATTGCTGTTTGGTGTTTTACATTATATGTTTGGTATAGTTAAGTAATACCATTCCAGTTTTATGTACCCATTTTATTTTTGCAGCAGCATATCATAAAGTTCACACATATAAGGCAGATTATGTTACGCACAAAATGACATAAGGTTTGTTATTTTATATTATATGTTTGTAAAGTTAAGCAGTGTCGTGCCTACTTTATGTATTCTCTTTCAGATAACATTCTTAAAGATCATAAGATTCATTCAAGGATATCATGAACAACTTAAATTCATTCCTTGGTATTTTATCTTCGACTTTTGTAGAGCAGCAGATCATAAAGTTCACATTTAGATATTAGGAATCATATTACAGGTTAAATGGAATAAAGTCATTGGTTGGTACAGTTAAGTAGAAACCATGGCAACTTTCAGTAACCATTTTCAAACACCCCTTGTTTCTTTTGCAGCAGTAAATATAAATCACAAAAAGAAATCAGATTTTACGCTACATGTTGAATGGCTCTCATTACTTAAATATATTGTACTAAAGTATAGCTATTTTGTACTAAAGTAAAATATAAGAGCGGCAATCATATTAATATGATTTACCAATCTTTATACGATTTATTCATGTAAGTTCGAAGGCATTTTAAATACTATAAAATCTTATAATTCCTTCTTCGATTAAAATGGTTCAATCTTCAATATTCACTAATGTTAAATAAATATCACTCCATATTCAATTATACTATTTTTATATTATAAATATACGGGATTTTTAAAAAGTATTTTGTTGAGTAGCATAAGAATCAGTTTGAAAACAAAATAGTTCAGCTATTATACGTGAAACTGTTAGCCTGTCATGATTTCTTTTACAATTCAGATCTCCAAATTTTCATGAATTCAGCAAGTAATTTTTGATAAATCGACTGACTGATTGATTTGACAGAGATTATTCGTAATTTAACTGCAATGGTTACGAATAAACGAATAAAAGATTATATTCACGAAATCTGTTCTTCTTTTAAAAAAAAAAAAAATATTATTATCAACACATTTTATATTTTCGGTTCAAAAGACAATGTTAAAAAAAATAAATAGTGCATTTTTATATTTTAATCTTAATTTTAAAAGCCAGATAATTTAAAGAATAATTTTGAAAGTGCTTTAATGTTTAAATACGTTCAAATATTAAAAATAAAAATATGGGGTGAATCAAACTTTCTCATATTTAAATAACACGGAAAACAATTTGTATTTTAGTTATTGACTCCTGTATTAAACGTATTTATGTCAATATTGATGAGATTGATGAGATTGATGATGTCAATATTGATGAGATCCAAATACCTCCAATTACCTCTTATTCATTAATAAAAATTCATTTATTTTAAAATATGTTTAATATTCAATTTTGCTATATAATAATGATTATTATTATTATTATTATATTAATATTTTTTTCTTGTCAAATTGCATACTTACCTATTTTTTCCTGCCTTAATAATATATTGAAAATTTATTGATTCGCAAGAAAAATTATTTGAAGAGTTGATTAAAAATCAAATTCTGTTTACATAACGAAAGTATATAGCATTACTATAGTAAAAATCGATAGATTTAAATTATAGTATAAATACTGAAGACAAAATGCAGAAATCTGTTGTTTTACAATAAGAGGGAACACAATTCACACTTTAAATTCTACTTGCAGATGAAAAATAATTATAAAACTAGATGCAAATTCATGTGTGATCAAATAACATCAAAAAAAAAGGGAAGAAATGATATGTTGTAATTTCTTTTTTACCTTCATTTCAATCAAAATAGACAGTTGATATAACTGGAAGTAGATTCCTTTGTCTCAAATAGTTCCTAATAAAGTTTTGCACAGCTAAGTACACTACAGTCTGATTATAGATACAAATACTCGTTTGATGAGTGCGTACTTCTTATTCGTAGGACGAATATAATCGTCTTTTAAGTAATCGGCATTGTTTTAACAGCAAGTAAAAATAGTACTGGGCGTCGATAACATTGTTCAGTAGCGAGTAAATACACTCAATTCTGTTTTTAAAAGAACTTTTTTATACGATTTTGATTTAACACGAATTTTAAAAAAAAATTATCTTTTTACATGACTTATTTTGATTCAACGTGATCAATCCAAATTCTGAGAAGATAATTTTTGATTTACTTTTATTTTTAAAACTGCGACATTGGAGACGAGGAATGTAATGCGATTTCCATTTGTGGAATTTCCCGAATTTCATACCCTCAATATGGAATTTTGTCTACTTTCTCTGTATTTTGAGTTTGGTGTTCAAAATGAAAAGTACCTTTTGATCTGCATAAATCTTTGTCTTATTAATTATAATCAAAATATTTTTCTATGGCCCTTACATAATGTTACATAATTCACCTATAAAAAATGCGAAAAAGAAAGTGATCTTTTTCGATATTAAAATTCATATTTTAGATCGCCTTTGCACCTGGACAAGATGTGGCATTTTGGTCAAGGGTCTTTTATTTAAAGTTCTTTTGATTATAGACAATGCACCCGACCATCCGGTCTTAGAATATCCAAACTTACAATTTTGTTTTCTGCCGCCTAATACTACAGCCGTAATAAAACCGTTAAATCAATGTATAATTGCGACATATAAGACATATTACGTAAAGCGAACATTTCAATTAAACTGATTGAAAGAAACGGAGTGATAAAATACTAAAAGTCATTGATAAGTGGAAGAAATATTTAATTATGGATTGTATCACTCAAACTGAATTACTCTAGCTGAATTACGACCATCAAATTTGAATACATGTTGGAAAGCTGTGTGGCCAGAATATATTAAAAACAAAGATCCAGGACCAAATTTTGTGTTCCAAATTAGTGACATTTTTTTCCCTTTCCAAATGATGATTTACTTTGTATCATCCATGTGCAATCTTTATGAAATAAAAATGCTTAAGATTCTAATATGAAAACTCATAGTTTATTGCATTATTTTTGCTGATTTCTTAAGACTGGAAAAATCTCTTATTTTTCCATAGATGTAATATATTTTTTACAAGATTTTTTTTACACGTACTCTTCAGAAACGTATATATTGTGTAAAAATAGAATTAGGTGTACTTTGTATCGTTTGACAGCAAGATACTTAAGATTATCGGTTGTTTAACAGCGAGTAAGTGCTAGGTATCGTTGACGCTATATCAGCTAAGAGAGTAAATATTGGGCATCGTTAATGTTAGCACAGAAGAATGGCTCATTAGTTTGTAATCTCTGTGGAAATATTATTATCGATTAGAAATGTTAATCTTCACAATTAAAATATTGCGTCTTGGTCGAATGGTGTGAAAAAGAGAGCACTGTAAAATGTTTCTTACAAATTTAATATCGATCTAGAAAGCGATCATCACAATTATTTCTTGAGCTTTCAATTAATTTAAAAGAATCAATTTGTCTAGGATAATTAAATAAAAGAAAATATTTGAAAAAAAAAAAAATGCATTGACGAGCCTTAAAACAAATCTTCAAACTGTATACATTTTTTCATGAAAAGTATTGTGTTTTGTAAGCAGTAGATTTCGAGGGATTGATGATGCGCATGCATACAGCAAAAATTTTAGACTTAGACAATTACTCCTTCCGATTGATCAAAATACAGTCATTACATGTTGTCATATACTTTTTTTCTGCACATCACACTCCTTGACTAGGGCTACGTAACTACCTAGCAGTTAAAAGGTGAGGGCTGAACAACGGTGAGCCACGGACAGCTCACCGATGGGTGTAGAGAGAGAACAGTGCTTTTCTGGGGGAATTTGGCACTGGGCTTTTAGGCTTTTTCACGCGTCACATGGGCGAAAACTAGGTAGCCTGACTAACAAGGTGAGATGATTTACGCACATTATCACAATCGTCATCGAGTCTCATCGTTTCTGACAGCAGTAACTACAAAAATGCCGCCAAGGGATTCAAACCTGATATCTGCGCACGTTGCCATTGGCCCACGATTCGTGCTGTCTTCAAATATTGAGAGTACGTAGAGTAATTGAATGTATAAGATTTGAAATGCATCACACGTGCAAGTAGTAAGTAGTATAGTATACATATACATATCAACTCAAGAGCCAAAACTTTATGGCCACCTGTCAATAACGAGTTGGTCCACACAGCTTCAACCCGCCTTGGCATGGATTAACACCACCACTTAATACCAGTTAAATACACTTCCACCTGATCACGTGCCTTCCATCATCCAGGCGAGTTCATTGCAAAATGTAGGGGTGGTCATAATGTTTTGGCTCTTGAGTGTATATCACTAAAACGTAATAAGCATTTTTCTACCTTGCACCTTCATATATGAATTTAAAAAAAAAAATGTGTAATTTTTTTTTAATCATTACATTTTTTTCCTCGGCCTTTTTATTGATCGTACTCATCTAATAGCTTTAAGTTCAAGAGAGCGACACCGCCATCCTGATGCGATCGATTTACAAATAGGATTAAACGCTCGTATCGTCAGAAGTGGCGATTTTTATTCCGTTACCCGTTTACTTAATCGTGCAGGTGATTAGCATTACCATCGATCCGTACAGGTTATCGGAGATTCCTAAGTGATTACTTTTTCACTTACTCGCATAGGCCAATAGCGTTTCATCATTCCCGTTTAAATAATCGGCGATTTCTAATATTACATTTTTACTTCAGCAGAACTCTTATTTCTATCTGGTAGAAAGGTATCACTGTTTTCTCGAGAGAGCTTCAGGAATATTGATACTTAATAGCTCATTTGAACGTCAATTTTAAAAAAAAAAACAAAAGGCAGTTCATGTGTCAATGTGGTTTCCTCAAATATGCTGACAACATGCTCATCAAATCTGGTATTTAAAAGCAGTGACTGCAACACAAATCGTCAACTGGAATCGAATTGTCATCCTTCGCACATCAGCTTGCATGTATCATCGTTGGATCACAAGTGAAACTCTTTATTCTATCAAATATTAATAAAAGAAATGCTTTTATTCTAATTTTTGAGTAAAAAAAATTGAATTTATTTCTTTTCCCTGGTTAATACAAAAGCTAAGAAATAAATAATAATAGTTTTTTTTGCTATAAATGTAAAAAAATTCAACAGTCCGTGTAAAAATTGATAATCTTACGACATGCACTAAACAGATATTACAATAAAATCATTTTCTAAAAGGTTCTTAGTCCTTACTATTTATAATTTCTCCAACTTGTTATTCAACCTTTTAAGTCTTAAAATGCAGCGCAGTATCTAAATATTTAAATGAGTTTTTATTTCTTTTCGGTTAGCAGAGATAACACTTCTTAACTCTTTAAATTAAATGAAATATGGTGTTTTCATCTCAGAACTAGTCTTGGAAAATAAGAGTGTTTTTGAACTACGTATCATTTTCCGCAGTGGGGAAGCTAGATTCCGCCCACGTTTTGTGTTCTTCAGCAGACCTTGGTGTGTTATCTGCGTCAGTTAATCGAGAGACCTCGCAGTGCTACCTAATATGGAGCAAAGGTTTGTTAACTTTTTCTCAAACAAAGAACCATTATGTCATGTTTGTATTCCATGGCAGCTTTCAATACTATGAATTGTTTATACAATAAGCAAATGTGGAATTACTGAGGCCTAATAGTGGTTAAGAATTTGCTATGCTATGTTCACATTAAAAATATATATATATTTGTTCAATAAATTGACAGTCATAAAATTGATAAACAATTGACAATCATAAAAATATCAGCAACTATCCAATCATTGATACAATTGTTTTTTATTTCTACCCTGGTATATGATACGGTTCATTATCTACTAAATATGCTACTATTTAGATTTCTTTTCTTAGAAGTTAGAAATTTTTTTAAACAAAATAAAGAAGAAATTGTGAAATTGGCAAACACAGTGTATACGACGTTAATACTACTAATATTATATATATATATAATGTATATATATATATATTATATATATTATATATATATATATTATATATATATATATATATATATATATATATATATATTATATATATATATATATATATATATTATATATATATATATATATATATATTATATATATATAATTAATCTGAAGTGTACAAAAAATGACGAACATTTGAACATTTTTCCGGCCCGTGAGATTTATCACAGTTTTACAAAATATATTTATTTTATAATGACCAAAGTAGTGAAAATCAATGTATTATTATTGTATAGAACTAGTTGACTTAAAATGCAATATTAAATTAAAACATGTTTTTGAAACATCTGAATCAAAAATCTGATTTTTATAACACTTACATCATAAAAGAGAAAAAATTTCCAATTTGCGAAATCTGGCACAAAAAGTTGTTAGTGCGTTTGATTCAACTTACACCTGTTTCGTTTTTTACGAATATGAAATTGACCAAACACGAAACGCGCTCAAACATAACAGACACTAGCCTGCAACACCCATTACGATGCGCAAATACCCAAATTGAGATCGATTTGCAAAGGCTAAGTGGAAGAGTGGAGAAACAAATATCGCACTAGTAAAATAAATATTTTTTAATGATTTCATTTTTTTTAATTCGTTTATATTTTTATATTTTTTATATTTCAATTTTAGTGTTATATATTTCTTTACAGTGTGCGTTTAGTATCATTATTTTTATATTACCTATGTTTACATTTAAGAATAATAGTAAACACAAAAATAGTAACTCGTTATGTTTCAACTTTTCACTCCACAAAAATGCATATAGTGGGTCTAAATCTAATCTGGGGATATATAATTTTATATACGGCCCGCGGAGTTATGATGCATTTCCAAAGTGGCCCGCAAAATCATTTGGGTTGGTCACCCCTGATCTAATCACAACTTAATAGACAAAACCAAAAAGTATTTAGAATACAAAGCAAAAGGTGTTTAGAATCGTAAATTAAGAGGTGTTTTTTTAAATAAATTTGACCTTATTAAAAATCAAACATAGGAACTTAGCATGTAAAAAAAACGAGTACTTTTATTTTTTATTTTTTCATCTATCAGTTGAGTGTTTGTAATAGATAGAAAGATATGCCATTTTCCGCGTTGAAATTCGTCTCCGTAAGGATCAAAAACTTGACCGAGTGGCCAAATGGGGCAGCAAACGCGGCGATAGGGCCGTATATGGAGAAACAGCACCTTCACCGGTAACTTCAATTGAGGCCACACTCTGAACTGAATATCTGTTCGACGATAAAATAAAAATGTTTTTATTGCATTTCGACTTTGAAGTGTTTATTGTACCTCAATATAAATGCTGTTCTTCCAGTTGTTAACATATGCTTGAAGTCGAACAATCAATGACAGAGCAGTTGCAATCAAAGATAACATAAACATTGTAAGATTTTTTTTTTTTGTTTGTTTGTTAATGAGAGGGTGATGATTCTATAACTCTTAAAATAAGTTTTCATACGGATTTCAAAATAATTTGAATCTGTTTTTAGAATCTTTTACAAAATTCAAATTTTAAAAATCTTTCTTTGAAAATAAAAATTTTAAACGAAATTTTTATTTCCAAAAAAGATTTAAAAAAAAACAGTTCATGTCGAGTAACAACGAAAAAGCTAGATATAATCAGCATCGATCTAGATTCTATGTTAAATTTTTAACAATAATAATTCGAATTATAACTTTTAAAACAATTTTTCATATTTATAAAGAGCAAGCACTTTCAAAGTATATTTGAAACAATACAATTTACAATTAACTGGATACAATTTTAAAACCTTTCATGAAATTCTTATTCTGAATGGTCAACTTAACACAAATTATAATTCTGAAAGACAAAATTATATACAAAATTATTATTCTGTTTACGAAATATATGCTTATATTATACTAAAATTATTATTCTATATACGAAATATTTACTTATATTATACTAAAATTTTTATTCGGTATACGAAATTCGTTTTCTAAATGAGAAACTTTATACAAAATACTTTTTTTTTTTCAAAAAAAGGGTTTTTAAAAATACGCTCATATCCGTTTACAAAGAAAAGACTTGATATAATCAACATCAAAATCTAAGTTTGGGGTTAAATTTTTAATAATAATAATTTGAAATTATAATCCCTAAAACAAGTTTTCATATATGGAGCAATCAATTTTACAACCTTTTAACGGACTTCTTATTCTGAAAGGGAAAAACACAAATTATTGTTCTGAAAGACAAAATCTATACAAAATTATAATTCCGAAAGACATACTGTATACGAAATTCGTTTTCTAAACGGGGAACTTTATATAAAAATATTATTTTCAAAAAAGAGTTTTTAAAAACACCCTCATGTCTGGTTGCAAAAAAAGACCGCCCATGTCCGGTTCTATGTTAAATTTTTAACAAAGAATTATAACTCTTAAAGAAGTTTTCATATCCATATGAAGCAATCAATCAACCTTTTCCAAAATTCTAAACTAACTGGAAAGGCAAAATCTATACAAAATTATTATTATGATACTGTATAATAATTTCTAAACGGGGAATGTTATAAAATATTATTTTCAAAAAAGAGTCTTTTGCAAATAAGTTTAAACTCTGGGTTAAATTTTTAATTAAAATAATAACTCGGTTTTCAGTAATAATTACAAAAATTGCTTGGGAGAAAATAATGCGAAAATTAGAGATACAAGTTTTAGTAAAATTACTAATATTGGAATTATGATTAATATGTATAGGTTAATTTCTATTCCTGCGAACATTAATAGATAAAACTTTAAATTGCTTTTTATGCAAAAAAAATAATTTAAATTTATTTGTTTTCAATTTCCTTCTAAAATTTTCCGCTCCTCTTTGCTTAAATCTCTAACATGTTCAATTTAATTGTAGTTTCGTGAATTAAATTTAATGGTCCATATGCAATGTAGACTTTCTTTTCATATCAACTGGCATCTTTCATATTCTTGCACGTTTGCCTCTTCGCAGACAAATTTTATTTTTCTAAGAATAAATGCTTGAAAATATTTAAACATAATACAGAGGGACTACTGAATTTTCATATGTTAGTTTTATTTTTTATTCTCAAAAGCATTTTACGAATGTAAATTTGATATTTAAAATACTTTTTTAACATTCGTAATATATATATATACATTTACAAAATGGCAAAAATATTTAAAATATTACACAAATAGATCAATTAAATTGAAAAACTTCGATGAACAACTTCAACCTTAAAATTATAATGCAGTAAAGGTTTTTCACATTTATTACTGATCTTTGATGTGATAGCTAACACAAAAATAAGATTATATTTATATTCTTTATATCTTTTCCCCCATATATATTCGGTGGCCCTTATTTTTCACTTATGTATGCGACGAATATCTCATCAATATGTGAGGAAAAGAGGACATTGCCATCTGGGCTTTTAGAGATATTTGCCCCGTATTTGTGTGTCATACGGAAGAAAACTTGATAAACTTCACCATGTAATTCGTCTATTGATACGAGATAATTTACACTCATTGTCGCAATTTACACTATCGCTTTTGAACGTAGAGGCAACAATGAACACCACCAGCGGATTTGAACTTGAACTCTCCTGCATGGTAACGGGGACGTTGCCATGGCTCCACGAGTTGGGCAAGAACGCTATTTATATTCAGTATAATTAATTTAAAAAATATGTTAAATTTAAAAAATTTAACTAAAAAGTTGTAATTAAATTAATAATTAATTTTAAAAATTTATTCATCGCGAACAAAATGTGTGGTTTTTATAATTTAAATTACTGCAATACAGAGAAAATTAGAAAAATTTTACAAGAAAAGCCTTCCTGGAATATTGAATAGACTGTTGAAATGTAAAAGCTAATATTTAAATTTTAAAATTTTGTTAACACTTCTATTTCCTATGTATTTCAATTAGATGTGAACCCGTTAGAAAGTCTTTAAATATTGCGTAGTATGAATGTACTACATTAAAGCACATGAATAGCATTAGTCGTACATTAAAGCACGTTATGAATAGAATTAGTGGTACACTATAGCACATTATGAATTACTGAAAACAGGTTGCAAATTTGTCTCATATGAACAACTAAGGCTCGTTTTCATGAATAATATTTGTTATACATGTCAAACGAAAGAAGAAGAAATAATGTTATGAAATTGCATTTAATAAAACATTTAATGAAAAAAGGAATGAAGAATTTTAATTTATGAATAATTAGAAAAAATTATAAAATTTAAAAATAATAATATAATAATAAAAATAATAAAATAAAAATTATATTTGTTTTGAAATAAAAACTTATCCTTTTGTCCCATTCTCCTTTACAATAATTTTTATTTATGATCTAATATAATTTTGATGAAGAATTCAGGTTACGTTTTTAGATGGTTAATAAAATGAAAACATTTTCCCGATGATTAAAATAGCATTACTCAAACAAAAGGAATATGACATGAATTATGTATAAAATTTATGAAGCCGTTATAAATATACTTCAAAAATTCAAAAATTATTATTGTACTATTTTTTTATTTATTTATCTATTTTTTACCCCATGAAATTATGGATAGTTTTTTTTTTTTTTTTTTTTTTTTTTTTCGTATTTTCTGTTTTGTTTTCTGTTCACTGAATCTGCAAATTTTTTTTTAATTTCTTTCATGATCTTTTTTATATAATACTTATTTAAAATTCACCAGCTAATAATTATAATAATATTGAATAATTAAATATTCTAAAATCGTTCTAAAAAATTGTCTGGTGAAAACAAAAACAATTTTATTTCAAAGTTAAAATGAAATTTTTTGTAAGAAAAGAAAATCGTTTGGAATTCTACAGTTTCTTATTTTTAAGATTATTGTAGTGCGTTTTATTCTTGCATTAAATTCGAAATTTTATGCATAACCTATATATCAACCCTGCAGATTAGATTTCTTCTACTTATTTTTTTATTATTATTATTATTTCTTTATCCGCACACCTCGTCATTTCCGTTGTATCTGCAACCGTAATAATTACCATTACGTTTGTAAAATAATTCATCAATTGTAGCTCGTGCTCAGCTCGTACAATCACATTCATAACTCAGCACGTGGCAACATTGATGGTCTTTTGATATTCATTTGTCATTTAAGCATGTGCATCGTAAAGTCTTCATTAGTGCTTTTCTTGAAATATTCATCTGCTATTTTTACACGCCACTGATTAATCAATGTTAGCTTTAAGTGTTTTAATGTTTTGTTTTTACATTTTTCCGTAGCTGGGGATAATGCTTTTTTATTAATAAAGCTTTAAATAATAAAGTTTTAAAATAATAAGATTCAATAAATAATATATAAGATTTAATAAATAAATGTTCGTTTTTAAGGAAATGAAAAATTAAAGAGCTAAATTTTTATTTGTCAATTTGAAATAACTATGTGCTATAAATTTGTAAATGTCATCAACTTTAACAGAAAATTTTGTCAATCTGTAAGAAATTAAAAATTAATTATTCGCAGTCAATCTTTTTATATTAAGAACAATTTTATTACGAACTTTTTTTCTTCAAAATTTATCTTATATTAAATGTATGTATTAAATATTCGATAATAAAATTAATCGCAAAAATTTAGCCGTAAAATATCTACTTTTAAAAAATGGAAACAATATGGCTTAGAATTGTTTGTTTGTTTGTTTCATTTTCTAAAACAGAAATGTGTAAAAATGAAAAAAAAAAAAAAAATTTATTTTTGCAAATCTTTTTTTTTTATTATTTTTTTAATAATGCAATACTATTTAAAAGTTTATTAAATAGTACGAAAAGTTGAATCCATTATCAAATGCGAAATGTAGAAAGAGTTTATTTTGAGCCAAAATTTTAATTTATCAAATTTTTTTCATTGGCACAACAGAACCATGGTGGGACAAGGCCGTCTGCCTTCTGGCAGATTTCGAGACAGAAGATGTTTTTTTAAGAAGTAGGGTTGTCAGCCCTACGCCCAACGGCCTACAGTAATGTTAGACTGGGGCCTATGGTTTAAAGTGGATTCCTAACCACTACTTCGAACCCTGTGGCACCGAGAGCCAGAGCGCTAGTCACTCTGCCAAAAAAGCCCCAATTTATCATTTTATTTTAATTAAATATTGATTAATGGAAATAATAATTGCTTATTTTTGTTAAATAAGAATAGTAACTATTATTTTTTTTTCTGATAAATTTAAATATTTGCTCTTAACTTAAATCTTTTATGAAATACAAAGATTTAATTGTCTTAAACAAGTGTGACTAAGGACTTGAATAATGAAAGTCCTTAGTTTGTAAAACTAAAATAAAGTTTCTCATAAAAAGTCTCTCTCTTCTTTCCTTTTCAAAAATATATTGAAATCATTTATAATTACAGCAAAAAAAAAAAAAAAAAGTAATCTTATAATGGTATGTTACCTTTTCACATAAATTAAAAAAGAAAATTTAATAAAAAGAAAAATATCTGCTGACGAATATATTATTAAATTACATTTAATAAGATGTGTTAGATTTTCATTTCTTAAGTTATAAAATATGGATAAAATAAATATTTGCAATTCTAATACAATATTGTTATCAATGAATGGTGTTAATTTTACTTGAGTATTAAATTTTTGGTATGATAAAATTTTTATTATTAATGTTATAAAAGTCATTAAGATTTTATTTAACAAACATTTTATTTTCAACCAAATAATAATAATAATAATAATTTCAAGGAGCTTCCTAATCTACAGCAGAAAATTAACCTTAAAAATAATTATTAATAATTTAATTAGGGAATGATAATTTGTAAATAGATTTTAAATATCGTTAATTATATATTTATGTTTGTTTTTGTTTTTATTATTAAATGGTTTAGTTTTTGAGATTTATTTACTTTTTTTCTTTTCTCGAATAAGAAAAATTTTTAAAAATTAGTGAGTAAGCTTTTTTTCCTTAAATGCAATCAAGTCAATGACTTTTTGAATTGTCAATTTGTCAATTTTTTTTTTTTTTTTTTTCTTTACTCTTTATGAAGGATCATTATCGTGGATATCATTTTTTGTTTGTAGTGGTTTCGGAATCCACTTTACGCCGTAGGCCACGGTCTAATATGACTGTTGAGCGTAGGATTGACAACCATAGGGTATGAAAAGAAAGCATCCCCTGTCTCAAAATCTGCCAGTACACAGACGGCCTTGGCCCACCACGGCGCTGTCACGCCAAAGAAGAAGATACAACTGAAAATTTTTAATTTAACAAAAAACAAATTATTAAATATTAAGAATATATTTTAGTCGATGTTTCTATTTTATCTGTGATTAAAAGATCAAATCTTTTGTGAATATCTGGTAGTTCGGATGCCATACCTTTATGTACATATTATTTTTTTTTTTTTAATCCCTACGATATTTTTTATCAAAACCTGTTACCCTATAAAAAAAAGGTAAATGTTATCGTTGCAAAATAATGCATTACAATGCACAAGCATGGATGCAATATATTTATGAATGTATGTATTGGATGTAATATATTTATAAATAAAAATTTTGAATCATGATTATAAAGAAGAAAAATCGATTAATCGAAACCATTTGACTCATCACTTTCGCACTTGGTAATTACACAAATCGAACTTACCACAATACTAATATCACAGATGTATTTTTTACTGTGTCATATGATTTATTTTTAATGCCTATAAATAAAGGAAACATATACATATAGAATAATCTTCAAGATATTTTTTTGCCTGTTTGCTCAGCCATAACAAGTCTGTGCGTGTTTATGTTCATCTAAATTTCAATAAGTACATCAGACACATCGCGACTGGTTTTGCTTGGTTAGTCGATCTACAGTAATTTTATGCACACTTTTAGGCTAATTAGACCGGGACCTACAGTTTAACGTGGATTCCGAACCTCTAACAAACATCCATGCCACTCCAGGAGTCGAACCTAAAGCTTGTGGGACCAAAGACAAAGGCGCTAGCCAATTAGCTATCAGGCAGCCACGTCGCGACCAAGTTTCAGGTGCATCTTGCTAACCTTCTCAAATCTGTGCATCTCTTAACACAGCGTCATATATTATGGGGCGAGGGTCCGTTAAGGGTCTCTCCTTCAGACGATTTATCTATTGACCTTGACTCAAAAAGCAGAGGGAAAAAGAGAAGGCGTGTAACACACGATGCAATCTGGAATGTAGGAGGACACAAATACGTGAATGGAAGGAAAAAAAGGGGCCCTAAATAGAGGTTTCTTCTTCATATCTTGGAAGACATTGCGATTTTGGTCCCGTAGTTGACTAAAAATTAAAATGCATATAAGGCATTTGTCGAAATCAAACGAATAAATTATTATTATTATTATTTTAGATTTATTCAGATAAACTGCACTGAAGAAGTTCGTGATATAAAAATTGTGTTCTTAAATGGTTTTATAATTAAAGATATGTAAATTATTTATGAACAAAAGTGAGGATTTTTATTTGTCAGTAAAAAAACAAAAATATGTTTAATATTATATATGGAAGAATTTAATTAAAAAACAAACCCAGAGTTGTCTACATTTCATACAATAACACATTTATTAAGATTATAGGTGGGGGTGGGGACACTTTTTAATATCTCGTTTGTTAGATAAATGAGAATAGATGTATTGATAGATTTTCGCAGTTTTGATTCAAAATTATTATAAGATTTATGAAACAAACTTGCAACTTAGGCAAAGGAATTAGTTAAAGGCAAACAAACATAGGCACTAAAATTAATTTTATTCTAAATAAAAATCTAACATTAATGTTAAGTTTCGTCAAAATTAAATATTTTATTTAACATTCTTACTATTAAGTATAATTTCGAATTAATAACTCGGTTTTCGTTGTTCTATCATATAAAAAAAAAAAAAAAAACGTTCTACGAATATTTATTCTATGTACAGAGTGCATGGAAAGAAGACATAACAAATTAATTTTATTAAAATAATGTAAAACATATTACAATCAATCTTTCTAATTTTTGGAAATTATATTAAGAAGTAAAGTTAAAATTCTACAATTTGTTCTAATTTTAATTAAGGATCACGGATTTGTTAAACGTTAGTCTTGGAAAATGTGTAGTTACCTATAACAATTTGAATTAATCTGTCTATTCTTATTTTGAATCTACATGCTTACGGTAATTAGTTCTTCTACTATTAAAATTAACCAAAATATTGATTCTTACTTACGGATTTTCATACTGAAGATTCATTGAAATTTTCTTTTTGAAATTTTCTCAAATATGAAAGACTGTTTTACATCAAGATATATTTTTATAAAAATTTAATTTCTTTTTAAAATAGCAGAATGATTTTCCTTTTGCTTATTTTGTTTCCAAACTCATGATTTTCGTTTCATCCAGTGTTTAAAGTATGATTCTAATACTAAAAGTCACATGAACAATGACGTAGTTGTTTTGGGATACAGTTTAGAAATTAAACGTTTGGTTAAACTGATGGACTTAATAATAGAGAGTTTTTGCATACCGTACCTTAGTTACCGTAGGACATCCGTTAGCTTTTCTCCCTAGCGCGCATTTCTTAGTCATGTGTTTTATTCTTACATTAAATTCTAAATTTAGTATCGTACCTAAACTAATTATCTTCATTCAAAATGTGTTGATTTTCAAGAGATTTACAGATTTCTTCTAAAAATTCTTCTTCCTTGAAAGGTATGGGTTTTTTTTTAATCTCTTTAAATTTAAACGTAGGGAAAAATCTGCTAGAATTTTGTATTGCTGTTAGAATTTTGTATTTTGTATTGTGTTATTTTGTATCATCTAAAACGTTTTCGCATAAACATTTCATTTATACAAATTATTGTAAAATTTACTGTTTTGAAATAATGTGTCATTTTATCTACATGTTTTTATATTTTACTTTTTTTTTACAAACATACCCATAATTTTAAACTGTGCATCAACCAGGCAGATTTTTATTGTATTTATTTATTTATTTTTGTGTTAGAGAGACATATTTTTTTTTTTTTTTTATTCTTAAAATATTTTTTTTTTAAAAACCATTCAATTAAATTTTTATTTTATTTGTATTATTTATGTAAATATTTAAAACAATATACATGTTTGCAAAAAAAGTTTAAAAATAAATAAATAAATGACATTTTTTATATTTTCTCATTTTATTTCATGTGTTGCTTATTCGACATGAGAAAGGAGAAAAGGAGACTAAAAATAATATGCTTTTCTTTACGTAAAGAAATTTTAAAAAATATCAGTAAAGTATACTTTTGATGAAATTCTATAATAAAATATGATAAATATAATGAATAAATAGATATATTCCCATAAATTTATCTTAGAATTCGTTGTCTTGTAAAAATCTTAAATCAGGTCATTTTTATTTAATATTTTGATTTTATATAAAATATTATTTAAAGATAAAAAACTAAAGAACATAGTTTTTTATACAATTTTATTGTATTAGTATTATCAGAAAAGTGTGTTATTATTTATAGCATCAAATTGTGACTTAATATTGATGTCTCATAATGTTTAACTTTAAATTTGAAAATAAACTTATGAAAAAAAAATCATCTAGTTTTGAAACCAGAATGATCATTTCAAAAATGTTTCTCTTCTATAAAAAATATGCCTAGTGGATTAAATCCATTTGATAAATAAAAATGTGAAATAACAACATATAATTAAATTTTTTAGCAACTTTATACATTTTAATTTGTATTTTTTATTTTTTTTATAATTGTTAATGTTATGATAAATTTTAATTATTAATCACTAAAAGAAAAGAAAAATACTCATTATTTCTTTTTAAAATTTTTGTTAAAATTGTCAGTAATCTCAAATGATGATAATAATTACTCTATCATAATAATATGGACAGTTATTGTAAACGGAGGACTATTATACCCGATTTGATTATCATATCAAGAATCGAATTGTCATAATCAATATGGCCCTGTTCTCGATTACATAGCAATTTTTAATAATATAAATAAGAATTCAATATTTATTTTCAACTTAAACGTTGCTATTTGAATAATTATACCGATAAACAGTATGAAAAAGAGTATATCAAAATTATTAAAAGATTTGAAAATTTTTAAACAAAAGATTACAATAATAAAAAAAATAAATAGATAACTAGTATTTAACAAAACAAATAGCACTATTCTGCATTTTAGTTTTAATAATATCTTAAAGCAGATGTGTAATTGTTTTCCTTATATAATTAATATTTTCATTTCAATAAAAATGGTGAAAAAATGTTATGTCCATTTGAATGAGGAAGCTTTAAACAAAATATCTTTGAATGATTTCCAGTCAAATTTTTTTTTCGAAATTGAATGATTTATGAAAGTTTCGAAAATTTATAAGGTAAATTTTTCAGTTTTGATTCTAAAAATTTAAATTAAAACATTGAAGTCCAGGATGAGTAAAAAAATACACCACCAAAAAAATTTCTGATGAATTTTAAATTTAAAAAAAAAATAGGTATTACATAAATGATGGATAAATACATCTACTTTTTGAAATTCTGCTTTTCTAATTAACAACTACTTCGCAATGAATCTGTATGCTAGATGTTAGTAACGAATTAACACATATGCTAAATTATCTGCAAAAAATAATTCTTGAAAATAAAGTAATATAGCTGTATAAACTTATTTATTCATGAACTAGAAAATATTTACTTACAGATATATGTATAAAAAAGCAGGAAATGAAAAGAAAATATGCATACATTACCCTGGTAAAAAGCCTTTGGTGACATGCATAATTTTGATCTGGTTCTTTTATTAATTTATTTATTTTTCCCTTTAAAGAATACCCTCAAAATGTATAAATCTGGTATTAGATAAAATTACTAGATAAATCACAAGATAATTTTGAATTATATAGTAAAATGTTTAAGCCAGAAAAGCATCTAGCCACTCCCAAATATAAATAAACATAAGAAATATATGTTATCATTGAAAATCACCTTTATTTGATTATCTTTATTAGTTTTTGTCATTATCTATAAAATGTCCCTTTTATTTATTAGATTAGTACTATTTGAATAGAATATCCTGTTTCTTGACCAAACCCTATAATTTAAGAAATGCATAAATAAGCGAGAAAATAGTCTCATTGCATCTATTTAACAACATTTGTGTTGCTTCTTAACTTCTCTTTAACGAAAGAGGGATAAGTTAAAAATTTATGAAAGAAACAGATTTATATTTCTCTTCCAATACAGTTATTTCAAAAAAAATATTTATCATCACAATTTTTCGTAACAAGGAGGAAATAAAATATATGTCACTCTAGTCCACTACATTCATTAACAATCGAAATTCTATTTTTTGTACGGTAATGTATTACAGAAATAATTTCTAAAAATTGTATTAAAATTAACTGGCTTTGTTGTTTACAAATAGTGTACTAAAACCTATTTTAAAAGTTATCTATAAATGTATACATATATATATATATAGCTAAATATGTCTTTGACTTTGATCCAGTTACCTAACGACACGAAATAAGACCTATAATATATTGAGGGTACGAAATCCACATAATGTCATAATTTATTTTCTGTGGGTTCACTAATTTATATCGGATTTTACAGATTTCTTGGACAACATCTTTTCACACCCTGTCATTGTAAATTTTATACAATTTTGTTTTAAAATCTGCCATTGCAATTTTGCAGTTCAACATTTTGATCTTATGCTTATTAAGAGATTTTCTGTTTAGGTGCTGTTTTTGTACAGCTTATGCTCATTTCGGACTGGAATAACTTTTTTAATGATTTGAAAGTGAGGCACCCCAGCGTTGTTGCATTGCGAACACTATGACGGTTTTGTTCTCTCATAGCGAATACCGGTAGTAGCTTTTGACATGTGAAATGATCGTGTTTCTAATTCATTCCTTGTTTGCTTTCCTATGCGTTTTGTATTCATTTGTTATATATATATATATATATATATATATGCAAAGAGAAACAACTTGGTTTGAGAAAACCAGTAGAGAAAGAAAACAAGTAGAATATGTATGTATCTACAAAATTTTTAATTAAAAGAAAAATTAGTCTGAAGTTATCAGAGAATTTAAAGCTGCTGATTCAAACATTGACAAAAATATACAAATTTAAATGTACCAAATTCTGACATTCTTGAAAGGAAATCTAAATATAGAAAATTACCAAGGACCTGGCCTTCTCAACAGTCAGGTAAGTTCCGAGATATTAAAAATTGATAAATGCAAAAAAATTTCAACACAGTCTGAAAATATACTGCGTTCTGACTTAACGCGATGAAGTTGAATGCAAGAACCCACTAAGTTAGAGAAAACCTAAAAAGTGACAGAAATTTCAAAAAAATATGTATCATGCTAAAATCGTTTTATTAAAGTGAGTGTTGTTGGAGGTCAAATCAAAATAAATATTTTTTTTTTCAACTTTTCATTAAAATATACAATTAATAAATTCAATAAATTCAATAAATTTGATTTCAAATGTCTATATATAGTTACTCATGGCTTTTTTTTTGTACAGGTTCAATAATTCATTCAAGTTTTCTGATAAAGATTCAATCGAAATATTAACTAAAACATATGGTGAGAGTGTTATGTAAGTTTTTCAACCAATAAATATTGCAACATGAAATGATTTACGTTGTATTTCTCTTCAATGGATGATTTGAAATGCGTTTTATATGATGAGGCATAGCATTTTTCTTTTCCAACGCGCTCTAAAATAGTGAGTATATCCTTATCAAAATATTCGTTTCATTTTTACAATGATTCTCAAACTTTCTGCCTAACCTTCTAACCCCGATAAATTTGTATATCAGAAAGTCCTATCGTTGTGCTCGATGAGGTGCAAAATTCCCAGATCCTGTCTTTTTCAAATTGATGCGGTACAATGTGAGTAAACTGTAGCAACCCTTGTACATCCTGGGTAACACTGAAACTGCTACACATTTTCTATTTCAAAATGACAAATGACTTTATGTCTAAATACCCGACAGTTTAAAACAATAACTTGTCGGTTGTGCAACTATTTATTTTTTTTTTTTTTTTTTTTAATTCTTGAAATAATTTTTTGATCCATAAAGATTAACAATTTTACCATGAATGCACGTACGTGGAATTAAATGGCATTAACCAAAAATTTTTAGAACCATTTTGAATAAAAATAATAATAGATAATGATAAAATATAAAAGTTATTAATAGGTGCGTAATAGATTTTAAAATAAATTGATAGGCATCGAATAGAATTTAAAATAAAATTAGTTAATATTTATGGAATATTTGAATGTTATCATAAACATGAATGTATAGCCCATTATTTAGAAGAAAAATTTTTTAAATTTTCATCCTCAAATCATGATCAATGTTACACATAGATTATTGAAGAATTAAATACTCTTAAGTAATCATAAAACACTAAAGAAATTATTATAAATACTATTATTGATTAATAGACAGTATAATTTCTCTTAAATAAATCGGTTTTTTTTTTTTTTTTTTCTAAATTTGTAAATATATTATTCACCAAATAACGTCCCATTTGATAAATAATACTCTCTTCGAAGATTTTAAGACATAAAATACCAAAAATTTACAAATAATCAATTTTATCTTAGATCTATAAACATTTAGAAGAAATAAATCTCATTGATACAAGATATTCTTTTACAAATATTTAGTCTTTGCAATAGACTTTTTACGTTCAATCAACAATGAAATTATTTTTTTGCCTTGAAGTGAAAGGCATTTGTTTACATTTTAATAATAATATAAAGATAAACTTAATATCATTTTAGATAATACTTCATTTACTAGAACAGAATTAACAAACTATCATTTACTATATTATATAAGTTTAAAAAAATGCCAAAATTTAACAAAGATAAACTTCATTTATGAGCTCTAATCATAAGTCTCAATTGTTTGAATAATTTTGCTATAAGAAAATAAAAAGTAAAATTTAATTTTCTTCCCTTAAGTGAATTTAAACGCAATGACTTTAGATGTTGATTTCTTTTTTCTGTTACATGTATTTTGCTCATTAAATTCATCATAATACTGGAACAAACTGACTCATATTATAATGGCAGTAAAATATTCTGCAAAAGTAATAATTTTATAAACGCATGAACAAAAGTTGTTGGTTGTAAAACTGATGCACTAATTGAAGCATTAAAGCAAATATTGTGTACAGCACTTTCCATGCTATTAAAAAAAAATCCATCTCTCCATTATAAATAACAAAACATATAAACTTTTTTTTTTTACCGCATTTTAGGAAAATAAATAAATAAATCCCACAAAATCTCTATAAAATTCAAGTCCCAAACATCTGCCTACTGTTTTAGCAGACCAGGTGAATCAACAGATGAAAAGAAAGAAAAGCATGCTTACCGGTGTGCAGCGGTGGGCTGTCGGCAGCTATTCTGCCGGACTTGGGTGCTCCAGCGTCTTGACGAATCAGGTCAGTCGGTGACGTCACCACCTGCACAGCGCCTGCACCCCGGCGAGGTGAGAGCGCGGATTCTTTTTATTCAAATTGGGAAGCGAGCGTAAGGGCACGAAAACAAACACGTAGCCAACTTAAATCTCATAGCTAGTAAATGGTGTTATTGCTATTCAACGTCCTGGTTTTTTTTTTTTTTTTTAATGTTGTTGTAATACGTTGATGGAACTGTGCACCACTTACGAATGCCACGAACCATCCATAGAGTGACTTCCAGTATAATTTTTTTGGTAACTGTCCTGTATTTCATTTTTCTTTTCTCCATACCTCAACCCCGTACAAAGGATTATGTATACCAATACCATACCAGTTAGAAAGGTGAGGTCGGAACATTGATAGGCTTGATGCATACCAGGAACAGGTCACCAACGGGTGTTGAAGAGAGGACTTTATATACCTTCCGTATGCATTTTTAGGGGTAACTGCCCCGTAGTTGGAGTTCATATGGGGTTCCACCAGGCAGCCAGATTATCGATGTCAGATGCCTTACACACCATCCTTCTCTTCTCTTCGGAAAGTAGTGAGACAGCAATGTCGCCAGTGGATTAGAATTTCAGCCCTCTTTGAAAACCAGCTGCGCATGCCGCCTTTGGACCACAAATCGGGTATTGTCCTGTATTTGAGTGCGTATGGGGAGAAAAACTGGAAAACTCTCAACTGGTAGCCTGATTTTTGATGCGAGATGCTTTACGTCCGTTGTCAGAATCACCGTTGAATCTCATCTGTTCTGAAAGCTGCAACTACAATAACAACGCCACCAGCGAATTCGTACCTCAGGCTTCCTGCACAATAGTTGCGCCCTATATGTGGTTACAAGTCAGATTCAACGTCCTGTTGTAGATATATAATGCAATGATGTGGTGGTGACATTAAGCAAGCTCGTTTATTAAATGCCAAATTGGTCGTTGACGAAGGGAAGAAGATGCTGCCAATTGGCACGAAATATCCTCGTGACAGCATCCATACTTTTCTCCTTGCCTCCCGAACCCAATGGAAGGATTTTCCAGTTTACTGATTTAAAGTACTTATCCTTATATAAACACGCGATTCAGCCTACTTTTCGAATTTCGAACTGAGTCTAGGTCCAGCACAGTAATCATTAGGATAAAATGGGCTAAATATATATGATATTAATTAAAGAGTTCAGGATTAACAAAATATTGTTTTTTTTCTTCATTATTAATTTATACTTTACATAAGAGTATTGTATTTTTTTAGGTTTTTAATCTTAAGCTCTTTTTTAGTCAAAGGTTTAAAAATTCCAGAAGGACATTTAGAAATTAAAGTTCGAAATTTGAATTTCCCATAGTAAAGAAAAATTGTAAAATTCTTATCAGGCAGGCTGTCTGTCGTTTGCAAAACGCTCCCATATCACAATTGAAGCTCACAGTATGCCGTTAACGATGTTCAAATTCTTATCACTACTTCACTAGAAAAATGTCTTTAGACGAATCATGGAATAATAAATCCTAAGGAAGGTTTGAAGGATAATTCTACCTCATTTACATAATGCACGATAATTTTTTTTTTTTTAATTCTCCTTCAATTTGTCCAAATATTGATGCAAGATGCTCACACATGCTGTCAAATTCTACACCGGATCTGATAGGTTTTTTTTAAGCAACGACTGTAATGCATGTCACCAAAGGGAATCAAGCGCTTGCTCATTCGTATATTACCAATAATCTCAGAGATATTTGCATCGGAATTCCATTTAAAGCTATCCATATCTAAAACAAAATTTTAATATGAGTTGATATTTTTGAAGACTTAAAATTGTAGTGCAGGAAAGTAGGTTTTTTTTTTTTTTTTTTTTTTTTTTTTTGAAGTCCTTACAGTTTTTTTTGATGTATAATCGAAAATCATGAAGGAAGTAGGAAAAAAAAACGAATAACTCAATTTCAATTAAATAAAATCAATTTCTTAATTACAAAATTATGGCAATATCGAATGAATCAATCAACTGAATTTATATCTCATGCTACGACTAGCGGTCTGGTGGACAAGCGGCTACCGCTTTGGCTATTGGTACGACAGGCTTCAGGTTCGAATCCTGGCTGTAGCTTGGATGCTTGTTAGTGGTTCGGAATCCACTTTAAACTGTAGGTCCCGGTCTGTTTAGCCCTCGTGTACACAAGATGACCGTAGAGCGACAAAATAAATCATATTATGGCTTTATTAAAAATTTATTTCGTTCATTTTTCTTATATAATTTTATAAGACTGCTAAGATTCACGGTTTTCTTTATTATTGAAACTATGCAATTACAGTTGGATTGATTATTTACAGATAGGAATGACTCCATTTGTGCAAACATGTGAATTGATTAAGATTACATAATATGTTGAGCAATTTTTTCTTAATGGCTTTCCAAATTCTAAATTTTCATATCATTTATATTTTTGCTTATAAAGCAAAAATTAGTTATCATTTATATTTTTGCTTAACAAAGCAAAATTAGTTATTTATTTAAACCTTAAACTACAGACATAGTCGCTAAGTTATTTTTCTTACGGTTGCCCTAAAACAAAAGTGAGATAATTTTCGTGAATAATTTCAAATAACTACCATCCTAATAAGAGCTAACTTCAAAATGTTAGCGTAAAGCGAGGTAGTTTAAAATTAAAAATGCATGTTAATTCAGCATAATGATTACCAAAATCATTACGACTACCATTCTTGATATCAATACTAACATTCATGATTTCCACAAATCAATATTTTTGACAAAGGTAAGAATCCCACTTCACTATCAATAGACATACACCCTGTAACTCCTAATATAAGTATCAAAATACATAGCAATATCACTATTAATCAGTTGTTCAGAAATAATTTATCCGCGTGTGACATTAGAGAGTTTTTGCATACCGTACGTTAGTTACCGCAGGACGTCCGTTAGCTTTTTCTCAGCGCGCATGCGCATAGGAAATTAATTTCCTATGAGCATGCGCACTAGGGAGAAAAAGCTAACGGACGTCCTTTTTACGGTAACTAACGTACGGTATGCAAAACTCTCTATTGCTTTTAAACAACAACACTTAAAAAAAAAAATTAAGAATGCTCTTCAAAAGATTTATGCTCCCAAAGCATTTCTACTTCATTTTTTTTTTTTTTTTTAATCCTTAATTTCCCCAGCTCGTTATTGTTAAAAAATTTCCTATAGTTTAGAATTTCCCCAAATTCTCCACACTTTGGCTTTTTCTCCTATTTCTTATAAGAAATAGTAAATCACTAGATTAAAAAAATAATGATAAATAAATCCATTAAAAGTTAGATTTGAATTCATCGTAAAAATTAGATCATCTAATTACAAAATGCTTACGAAATTAGATCATTAGAAACTAATTCATCTTAAAAATCAGATCATCTAATTAAAAATTCTTACGAAATGAGACCATTAGAAATTAATTCAAGGTAAAAATTAGATTTTGCAGATGATTATGATGTAAAAATTTAAGATTAATTTTTTTTATGATGTAAAAACTTATTTTTAATAAATTTTTCTGATTATTATGATATTAGAAATAAAGAAGAAAGAACTGAAAAATTCTCTAATAATCCTAATAATTCGCTTTCCAAATTTAGCTAGAACTAAGTGGAAATGGGATTGCTATTATTTGAATAATTGATTGCCATTATTTTGCGAGAATTTATTGAGTAATGCTTTCAATTTCCTCTGATTTTCTTTTCATACAAATGCAAAACGCAGTTGAGAAAATGAATTTTTAAAAATTATTAATATTAATACATACCCAATTAAAAATGACTTAAATTGAAATAGAGATATTTGTATTGAATTGATTAATTAAAAATATTTTTCGTGAAAAAGTTAATAAAGTTAAGTGACAAATAATAAAATACAAGTCGATTTTGTTAAATATTACAGATTTGTAAAAATTATAATACAGCTGATATACACCGAAGTGACAAAAGTCATGGGATACCTCTAATATCGTGTCGGCCCTCCTTTCGCCCGGCGAAGTGCAGCAATTCGACGTGGCATGGACTCAACAAGTCGTTGGAAGTCTTCTGCAGGAATATTGAGTCATGCTGTCTCGATAGACGTCCATAATTGTGAAAGCGTTGATGGTGCAGGATTTTGGGCACGAACAGACCTCTCGATGGAGATCCCATAATGCTCGATGGGATTCATGTCGGGCGATCTAGGTGGCCAGATTATTCGTTGGAATTGTCCAGAATGTTCTTCAAACCAATCGCGAACAGTTGTGGCCTGCAGACAGGCGCATTGTCATCCATAAAATCCCATCGTTGTTTGGGTACATGAAGTTCATGAATGGCTGCAAGTGATCTCCTAGCAGTTGAACATAAGCATTTCCAGTGA
The DNA here is from genome assembly GCA_021605095.1 of Caerostris extrusa. Taxonomy (NCBI): domain Eukaryota; kingdom Metazoa; phylum Arthropoda; class Arachnida; order Araneae; family Araneidae; genus Caerostris; species Caerostris extrusa. Next base: position 31,804 of record BPLR01000804.1, on the reverse strand, counting down.
ATGTTTCGGTCCAGTCGCACCAGAGGACCAAGTCCATGCCATGAAAAAACAGCCCACACCATTACGGGAGCCACCACCAGCTTAAGCAGTGCCTGCTGACAGTTTGGGTCCATGGCTTCGATGGGGTCTGCGCCACACCCGAGAACCCTACCATCAGCTCTTACCAACTGAAATCGTGACTCATCTGACCAGGCGACCGTTTTCCATTCATCTAGGGACTAATCGATATGCTCACGTACCACGAGAGTCGCTGCAAGCGATGTTTTTGTCAGTAAAAGGCACTCGAGTCCGGTCTTCTGCTGGAATAGCCCAAGAAAGCCAAATTTCTCCGCACAGTTCTAACAGACAAGTCCCTTGTACGTCCTACATTGATTTCTGCGGTTATTTGACGCAGTGTTGCTTGTCTGTTAGAATTTACGACTCTTTACAGACGTCGCCGGTCTCGGTCGTTAAGTGCAGGCGGTCGACCACTGCGCTGTCCATGGTGGATGTTATGCCTGAAATTTCATACTCGGCACACTCTGACACAGTGGATCTGGGAATGTTGAATTCCCTAACGATTTCCGAAATGGCATGACCCATGCGTCTAGCAACTAACATTCCGCGTTCAAAGTCTGTTAATTCCCGTCGTGCGGTCATCATCACGCCAAAACCTCTTCACATGAATAACTTGAACAGAAATGAAAGCACTGGCATTTATACCTGTTCTACGCGATGCTACTGCCATCTGAAAATTTGCATATTGCTATCCACATGACTTTTTGTCACTTCAGTGTATCATTGCCCATATCTCAGAAAGAGTGTTATGTTTATTCTATAAAAATATTTTTTCTTTATCTGTTTTGAAATCAAGAGTTTAAAAGTTAAGAAACTTCATTTTTTATTACGAAAATATTGTATGAAAGAACTTTATTGAGTTTTTGATTTTATGTGCACGACCGTATTTTATTGTAAAATTCTCAGAAAATTAAAAATTAACAAAATTTAGAAAAATATTTTTTGTTCATAAATTATGTTTTCTTCATTATACACTTTAAAACTGAAAAAACCCGTTTAAATCATAGGGGAAGAAAACATCTTGCTTCAAAGTAAACTACAAATACTAATAAAGAAAAATTCGTGAGTTGTAAAGTAGAAAATGTCTATTTCAAATAATAAATTCCATGATTAATAATTAAACAAATTCTATGAAATATCAATTTTTATGTTCAATGATAATTAGTTGAAAGTTCAATAATCTCAAATCTTCAAATGTTGAAATGTTTTAAGCAATCATTTTCAATCTAACTCAACAGATGGCGACACTTTAAAATACCAAGTTTTCAACACCTGTTGGAAAAGATGGAATATTGCAACGCTAATGAATTCTGAAATTGTAGAAGATGTTGTCCAAAGAAGGTAACCGTGAGAGAGTCTAGGGGCAAGGTCAGAGAGGAACTTGGGAACGCCCTCCTTCACAAAACAAAACATTCGACTCTTATGTTGATGATTCACCGCAAGCATATGGCGAATTGTCCTCAATAAGTGCTTTGTGATTCAATGGTTTGAGGCGTAAGTGAGTCTTCTAAAGGAAAATACCAAGTGCCAGACTTGAATTAAGGAGCTTGTTCTGTTTTTCATGCATTCATTTGCCCATAAATATGGCCGAAAATGAACAGCTCTTATAATTAGAAAAGGCATTTGTTTAACAAAAGAAATGATTCAAAATGTAGCCCATCAAATAAATAATAATGATATGTCATTTAAGATACAGATTTTATTATTATTATTATTATTTTATTTGCAGATGTATATTTAGTAACATAATAATCAAAAAGCTATGCTAAAATTTATTTTTAATAAAGGTTTTTGAAGAAACGAACAAAAAGCTCAAAAGAAAGAAAGAAATTAAATTTAAGAATTAAGATAATTTTAAATAAATTTTTTAAGAAATGAACAAAAAAGCTCAAGAAAGAAAAAATTAAATTTAAGAATTAAAATAATTTTAAATAAATTTTTTGAAGAAACCAAAAAACTGTAAAAATTAAATAAAAGTTAAAAATATAGATAATTATTAGATAAAAATAATACTATATTTCCAACAAAATCATTTTTAGTAAGTATTTTAAAAATAAGTACTGTCTGTGTACGCTTGTTATGATTTATATGAAGCCATCAATATCACCCCACTTAAAATAGAATAATTACAGCAATTGCTGCTTTTTTTTAAATCTATGCTCATTTTGGTCTATCATCTCATGCGGAAAAGCAGAATATATTAATAAAGAGAAATGTATTTAAAAAATAAATTATATTCACTTCAACTCAATGGCATTAATAAGCACTATCTGGACAAATACGTTCCTCATTTAAGATTTTACTAACCAAATTATCAAATAAAACAAAAACTTCTCTTTTTTTAATACCATTTTCAAGCAAAATAGCAAAAATATATAAAGGCACCTTGAATAAATAATAATTAATAATAAATAATAATAATAATAATTTATCAATAGTGAATTTAAGTTTATGCTACTCTAGTATAATTACGAAAAATGGCTGTTAAGTTTTCATTTACTATTGCCGGGATAAAAAATAAATAATAGTGTTCAGTTCAAAAATAAAGGTCTGTACATCCTCATCTAACATATAATACAATTTTTTTAAATGACTACTTTTATTTTCATTATTTTTTTCTCGAGTGCATTTTAATCTACTATCAAGTATTTATTTTCTATTTCTTTACTTTTTATGATCTTAAGTAATAACGAAATGTAACATGTTGAGCGTTATTGTATACGTCTAGATTTACCCCACTGCGCTCCAATTAACTACAAAATTATCTTTTCTAAATTGAGAATAGTTATTTTGAATATAAACAAATTCCATATTTTAATGATATAAGATTAGTCGGAAAATTTGTTACCTTTGCCCTAATATTCGTAGAATTCACTTTCGAGAATTCTCATAAATTTATCATATTTTTTTTCTTCTTTATTTATATTACTTCAGACTCTTAAAAGAGTAGGTATTTTTTAATGTACGCAATTTGTGGTTATCTGTATAATTATGGTTTAAAGTATTCCGCTTTTGAGGGATGAGTGCAGCATTAATTGCTGACAGATCTATAACATAATCTTGATAAATTGTTGAGTGTCAAGTCTGATTATTGGTACAAAGCGGAAATTTGCGTTAAGGTATTGTCATATAAAATTTTTTTGGTACTTATATCCTGTTTCTATCTATGTATTTTTATACATAGATAGAAACAGGATATTTGTCTCCTTTTATAGTATGTATACAGGATGAATTGCAAATATCTATTGACAATATACTAAGAATTCGATTAAATATCTTTTAAAATGATATTTTTTTCTGATTTGTCTACACGCGAAAATGGCAATGCTGACGAAACGGAAATGACGTCAGATAGTGAGGTTCACCAGTGTGTGTGAAGTTTTCTGTGCCATGCACTGAATTGAGCTAAAATTATTATTTAGTACTTTTATAGTAAAACACTTATGAACAGTATTTGTTGTTTGTTTCCCATTCCTAAGGTTCTTTTAATGTAAACAGAAAGCATTACTGAACAATACACAGAAATCTTGTCATTCATCTTTGATTATTATATTACAGTCTTCAATATCATCCACTGCTTAACGAATATCACTGTGCTCAATTGTATTTTAACAAATGTATAGCAATTCTAAAGCATTCTTCCGTCGAGTAATGAAAAGAAATTAGTTACATCTATCCCAAGTCACAGCCGTCTACTGTAATATGGATTGAGTTTGAGAAAAACTAGATTAATTAAATAATATTTATATTTTATTTTTAATCTGCTATGCGTTCTTGTTTTGATGTTTCATAAAATTTTAAGTTATACATTTAAAAGTAGAATTAATTGCCGATTAAAAGTAATTTTTAAAAACAGAATTAATTTATATTACCATACGCAGCGCCGAATTCGCTGTTTACTCAAATTTTTTTTAATCTCAATATGATACAAATAAGATCAAATTTCCACTGCGCATTTCAGACATTAAGCATCTGGTATTTCCCCTATGCCCAAGATTAAAGAAATTTTTTTTTTTTTTTTTTTTTTTTTTTTTTCCTTTGTAACTACTATAAAATAGACAAAATTTATTGTGAGTAATCCTGTTATATGTGTGCAATGATTTTCATGTATTATTTCACCAGAATGTATTGTGTGCTATCAATTTTTAACACTATTTCTGCCGATCCGTGAAGATGTATTGATAATTATTAGAAATCCTGCGCAAACTTGTGACTAGCTACTGAGACAGCACTTCCATCACGCGCTGGCGCGTAATTGACTTTTTCAGCGTTAATGCCACTTCATACACTGGCTCGAGATCGGCTATAAAGCGTTAAGCAATAACTTTTCTTTCTTCATATTGGTTGGTTTCGGTTTTTTTTTTTTTTTCTTGTAAATAAAATATTTGTCATGATAGCAGATTTTTAGCTTGAAAGATTTGAACTTATTTTTCACTCACATAACTAATAAGTGAAATAGAGAGTTCGCCTTTAAAATGTGTTTATTGTCTTATGCACTACAGCTACTATGAAATTTACAATTATATTTCAAATTCTTTTTGGCGCAAGAGCAAAATTTATTATCATGACCACACCTCCCACAACCTTGATTGAATCTTGATGAGATCGTTCCTGTCCCGAAACATCATTAATTTTCCACGTATTTACCAGTTCTAAACGGAGTAATTTCTTGACAATAATTTGTAGTTTGCCAATTTGTTCCAACGCGAAATAATATGTAATGTTTTTGATAAATCCTGATAATTCATGAAAGCAGCATAACTCTTTTATAGTAACCATACAAATAAAAATATATTATTTAGCTGTTGAGTTAATAAACTAATCAGCTAAAGTTAAAAAACGAAATAAATACCTTAAATTCAAGGTTTAGAAAATTCATACAAAAACTCAAATATAATAAATGTTGGTAACCTATATTAAATGTCTCAGCAGCAGTTTTACAGACTTCTAGGTGAGTTAGGGGTTTATGGACGGCTTGAATTCCACACAGCAATGGTAAGTCGGAAATGCTTTCTTGAAAACGATAGATGTTTTTACAAGCGCGAGAATTCAGTGCGTTCTTGCCTAAACTCTTCATTTCACACACTCATAGAGTGGTAGTAGAATGGTTGAACATACGAACGCAAAACTAGCGGATGTGCATCTGGCTTATAAGGCTATAGAATACAACGGACGAGCGGCACAGCAAGTATACGCTGGCAATCTTCGAAAAGGCCCACCCCAGCCGTAACCTATTTGGACATCGGTACTAATAGTTCTCTGAGAAAGGTGCTTTGTGGTGTGCTTTCTCTTCTGGAGTTTTTTATGCACACTAACTCATCAGTAAATAATTTCCTACATATTGCTGTGAGATTGTGAATCGTCTAAGTATGCCTGCCACCTAGAAGTTTGTAAACCTGGAGGCACCCTGTATTTACATGGAAGAAGATTGCCCACATGGATAAACCAAAACCGCAAAACCGTAATTTCTAGTTCAATGTACTTCTTTACTTAGCATCTTGTTTCAGTTCTCTTCTTACTTTCTTCCCTTTTCTATAATTAAAATAGACACATGACGAGGCGGACAATGGTCTGAACATCCCCGATTAAATAAGCAACATATTGCTTAATTAACAGGTGTGTTGGTAGGGGGTAAAATCAATGTGGAAAATCTGCTAACAATTTCTGCAGTTTCTCATCTGAAATGACTAACTGATTATTAAAATTAATATAAATTGTTACTCTCCTTACAAGATTTTATATTGGAAAAATATTACCCGCACTGCAAACTGCCGTGCAGGGTATCTTCCATAACAAGCACCATCTCTCCCATATCAGGGAGATATCTCCACCATCTTTCTCCACTGTTAGGATCTCTCCCATATTATATATCGTTCATTCCCTATTCATGGCATGTCTCACTAAAAAATCTATAACTTAGATGCAGCCTTGAAAAGTCTGGTGTTTTTAAATACGACTCTTCGGATAGCACTTCCAATACATTTAAGCCCGTTGTAATCTACACCCCATGTTATAAATGCATATTTGTTAACCCTGCATTTGTGAAATCTTCCTACTTTTCTACCTTTTCGGGTGGTTTGTCAAATGACGATTTTACTCCACGGATATTTTATAGGTTCCCCAAAAATGTTATCTGTCGAATTGCGATTGCTTTGTCGACACTGCATTGCTATCTTATTACGATTGTAAGTAACTTATGCCTCCTTCTGGTTTGTAAACGTGAAAGTGAATCACCCTGTACAAGTAATTAAAAGCGATTCTTACAAAGAAATCTCTATTGTTAGTAATGAAACCTTGTGAATGTGTTTGTAATGACACCCGATTTTATTTTCACGATCTCTAGCTAACAAATTCAGTTGCTACCCTAAATTCTATAAACTTAGTTCACATTTTCTTGAAATAGTTATTTCTAACTGCTGCACTTCTATAATTTATCACTACCTTTTGGTTCTCCACTCTCTCAATGCAGATGTTAATCAGATCAATTTTAATGAGGTGTTTATAATTTTGTTTTGCTCTGTCTGCAGATGCTTATAATCTTTCCCAACTAGTGCACATGGCTTATTGCTTTTCCGTTACCTCTTCGAAATGGGCCCAAAAACTATTTAAATTTGTTAAAATATTAATAAAATCAAAATAGATTCATGTTTTTCTTTTATCGAAAAATCCACTTGGCTTTCAACTACTAGCAGCTTCCTTGCTGTTACGTATATATATTTATATATATATATAATACTGTGTCAAAAAGTAAAAGACAATTTTCAATTTAAAATTCCCGATGGAATTTCAATTTTTTTTTTTTTCTTTTGGTTGCTGGCACTGCCCTTGACATCCGTGTGAAAATGGTGATGTCAAAATATTCATTGTGTTTGAGTTGCGCTTGGCTTTCTGAGACGCTAAAACTGATTCAGCATGCGATTTTTGAAATGTCTGAATTAATTGAGCAAAGAACTTGCATTAAATTTTATTTGCGGAAACGTATAGAATGTTGCAGTAGGCCTTCTATGACATTCCTATATCGGAAATAAATGTTTAGAAATGGTAAAAAACGGTTCAAAGAAGGCAGCGAACGCGTTTGAGGACGAAAGAACCCTCTGGTCGACCATCCCACCTCAACCGACGAAGCTCATGTCCAAAAAATTAAAAAGATTTGGTGCATGCAAACCGTCGATTTATAATTAGAGACATGATGATGATGTTTAATTTCAAAGGATCGGTCCATTCCATTTTTGGTCTCAAACGCGTCAAATCACGATTGGTACCGAAGACACTGAATGCGTCAACTCTTTGTATTGATTCTTCTTGACGTTTTCGCCAAAAATTAGAAACCCATTCCTTCCACAACCACCGTATTCACACCGTGCGACTTCTGGCTATTTCCTAAATTCAAAAGACACTTTCCGGGGACACCGTTTTGAGTCGATTGAGATTCAACGTGAATCGCCGTGCGCTTTGAAGGCCACCCCGGCAGATGACTTTTTAGCACGCATTAAGGAATGGAAAAAAAGTTGCCATAAATGCATTGTGTCCGGAGGGGATTACTTTAAAGGCGATGAAATAAATTTGGAAGAATAAATAAAGAGTTTTTGAAAAGAAAAATTCTTAATTAATTAAATTAGTCTTACTTTTCGGGCACAGTAGTATGTGTGTGAACACGTAGTCCTTTTATATCATATTATAGCTTCATTTTTTTAACGAACCGACTTATATAAAATAAAATTAGCACCCTAATTTTATGGCCTATCTGAGGGGTATTTTTATGAAAAATTTTGTACTTATTTTTTGTCATGTGTTTTATTTACACGGTTGACTTTTTTATTCGACTACCAGAGACGAAATACACGTGTAGCGCGTAATATTAGTTGTGAGAAGCTTGTTTATTTTAATTGTTTAGATTCTTAATTCATTTGGTTGTCGAAATTACATCCCTTATTATTCCGATATTTGTGGAATAAACAAATGTATGAAGACAGATGGTCACATTTATTCAATGCAATACAGCAACAACATAAAAAGAAACACTCCAAAAAATTATTTAATATATTTGTACATATATAGTTAGTTAGTGGGACCTGAATGGAACACTGACACTCGGTACCACAGGTTTCGGGTTCGTGTCTCGGCGGTGCCATGAATGTTTGTAGTGGTTTAGAATCCACGTTAAACCGTAGGTCCCGGTCTAATATGACCGTAGGGCGTTGGGCTTAGGGCTGACAACCCTATCCTGTAAAAAGAATCATCCACATCTAGAAAACTGCTAGGGAGCAGACGACCTTAGCCCACCCTGGGGCTGTTGCGCCAATGATGATGATGATGAATTAGTTAGTAGTTTCTTTATAAATAAAAAAATAGATCCCATAATACAATAAAAAGAACAAATTAGATGCCTCATATTATCGCATTTTATATATTCATGACAACATGCTTGTTCGTAAATTTATGTTGATCCAAAGAGACCAATGCATTTTATCGTTTATTTAACAAAAAGCCGCATTTACTTTGTTTCAAAGCACATAAAATGGAACATTCTTTTGCCAATAAGTATCGTGGAGATAGAAATAAATTACTTAGGTAAGGATGCCGCATACAGACTAGCGCATTATTAACAAAGGATCTGATCTTCTAGCTTGTAATAAAAATAGAAAATTTAATATTTTTTCATGTATTTAATTGCTGACTCATTTTTGATTATATTTTTTTAAGCAAGACGGACTTATAACGAGGTAAAAGAAAACTACCTCGGGCAGCAGTCTGTGCTGCTTAAAGAGCTGAAATTTTGTTATAAAAGATAATTTTACCTAGTAAGTAAATATACATTTTATTACTCATAAAAATAAATAATTAGTGAAAACATTATGCAAATTTTCCAATTATCGAACTGATAATAAGAATTAATCTTATGGTTGTTGTGAAAGCGGATCATCCTATTTTTATTTTGTAATGACAGTTAAAATCTATTAAACTGTGAAATTCTTCAAGATAAGATCGTTTGTATCTGAAGAAATATGTCAAGAATTATGTGACGCAGATACGGACGTCAGCAACTGTCTTTTATCTAACAGAAAGGGAAATTGTTACATCCAGCTGAAAATATAGTAGTCAATTCTGTTCGGAAACGACATGGCTAAAACATATATGAGCACAATTTCTTCTTTTTATATATGAAGTTCATCTTTACCACTGTTTGTCTCACTCACTGCAAAGTAATTTTGAAAACTCTTTGAGGAAAAATAAAAATTCTGATTTAAAAAATTTAAGTGAAATTTTCTGATTTAAAAAAATGTTTTTCACTATGGTTGTCATTATCTTAATAAAATCGTAAATATAAATCCTGCTTTTATAAATTGAATTTAAACGTATTTAGTTACCATCAAAATAATATTTGCTCTTTACTTTGTTAGAGTGTATACAATCTATCAAATAGAAAAGGTTTCTTCAATATTGCTGTCAATGTCAATGTAATAATATAATAAATATAATATAATAAACTCTTTTAAAAACCTTCATTTATTGCTATTCGCCTTTTGCAATTATTAACAAATTGTACAGCTTCAATAACTTGCAATATTGTTTTTGAATTTTAAGTTCATAACTAATTGAAATTTTCATTTGCTCTTTAAGATTTATGCTTGAATTTTAAATAAAAGTATTAATAAGCAAAATTCATAAAATGTTTTAAACCATATATAAATCTTCTTCCTCAATAACTGTAAATATTAAAAATACTTACTAATTTCTTGAAAAAAGTATGGGAAAAAAAACTTATAACATTTTATGAATCATAATCAATTTTGTTTCACGAATTCCACTGCTTGCAATAAGCATACATTCACTTTCAAACGCTGACAATAAGCTTACATTCCCTTTCAGACACTGAAAAAGCATGCATTCAGTTTCAGACACTGAATAAATAATTAGAAACTTTTAATCAGAAAAATAAAAGGCTACAAAGCATTTTATCATAAATATTATTCCCTTGCTTATATTCCCCATATTCATCTGCATTGCATAGGCAGCACTGATGCGTATCGTGTTTATATTGCAGGAAATATGGTCTTATTGCGTTTAATCTGTTTATTTCCAAATGCATGTCTTGCATTTCATTGAAGAAAAAAAGAAACAGTAAGATAGGAGTTGAAGCCTAAATTCATAAAATAAGGAATACCAAATTTTAGGTGGAAACGATTCATTTGCTCTTGCAGCAACAGCTCATAGGTGTAAGCATAAGATCATAATGTTCACACAAATATGGCATGTTTCAAGTCACCCAATAAATAACATAAAGTAAATACATATATATATATATAGTGGAATTTTCAATAGGTTTCGTTCTCGTGTTCCACATATTTATGTCATGAGCAGCCCACCGGCAGGCATGACGAGACAACATGCATTCAAGAAAGTCTTTTAAAATGTTGTTGTTGTGACTAATCCTCAGTGTCCGGCAGGACATCTCATGAGTATTCTACTTATGGATGGAGGAAAGGGCAGCTTCTGTTATGATGTACTACCCGTAGATAGTCGAGTCGCTGAAAAAGGCCTTCTACTAGGACTTTTAGGGGAACTGCGTAAAGTATGGGAGAAAACCAAAGAAAACTCCCATCTGTGGTAGTCTGACTAACGAGGTGCCGAACGTCACAAATGCCATCGACACTCGTCGTTTTTGAAACAGTGTCTACAACAATTGAACCTAAGTTCTAATGCTCCCCAGCAGTGCACATTATCACTGAGACACAAGTCGGGCCTTTTTTTTAAAGTAATTGTCTCGAATTATGAGTTGTTTGCCGGAACCCAGGAAATTCCTACAAGGTAGTTTTTCTACACGTCCTCAAACCCCCTTACTTAAGGTTATGTAGCCACTACTAATTAAAAAAAGTCAGGGCGAAAGATCGGTGGGCCTCACCTATACCATGAACATCCCGCCAACTGGTGATAGAGGGAAAATTTTAAGAGTCACTTCCCCCACATTTGCGTATCGTATAGGAGAAATCTTGAAATCTCTCTATCAGGCAAGCCCCTGCCCTATCCGAATAAAAGTTTCAGTGTTCGTGTGTAAACGTACGGAAGTGAAGATCGAACACTTACCAGTGGTTGGACAGCTGCAGTGAATATTCATGTACAGATTATTGATCGCACATGCATAATAATATATATCGGCTATCTGGCTGGGATAGCAGAACTCTTAGTCGATCTTTTAGATACCCATCACCATGGGTGCTCAGTGAGGATGTGGCTGTGCTTATCTCGACTGCAACAGACGCTGCCAACGGATACGAATCGAAACCACATCAGCTGCGGGCGTTAACACTGGGCGATGTCAGTTGGTTCTGGACTGTGTATTGGGTTTCAAGAAATGGATGGGCTCGATTAACACCTATTTCTTAAATTATGGTGGCCAATGTGGGTGCAGTATAACAGGCTCTACATGATACAACCTGAGTAATACTCAAATTACAGCAAATCTGCCATTTTAGTTATGAGTGACAACGGACCAAAAGTATGTGGCATTTAGAAATTGGACACATTTCTGTTTGCAACTTCAAAAGAGTAGTAAATTTGTAACTGAAAGAAGGTTAATAAATAAAATTTTATTTTTTTTTCAAATATAACATTTTAATTCATAAGCAATTTAATATATTACTAATGTATGTAAAAATGTTTATTCGAAGGAAAAGAATAAAAAGGATACAAATGCACAGAAACTAAATTAGTTAGTGCAATTCTTGACATTTCACTGCAAATAATTATTAATTTTCTTTCTTTACTATTTATTTATTTGTTTTTTTGGTTTTTATGTCAAAATGTTTTTTTTATTTCAAATATTTATTTCATTATATAGATTGTATACTTTTATTTTTACATTTATTTTCTATTTACTTTCATATAGTATCATATGTATTTATTGTTGCCTTCAAATAATTTTTATTTTACTAGGACAGTTAACAATTTGTAGAAGCCACTTGTAAATAATACAATTTGTTTTAAAAGTAGTTTGAGTTCAAAACTCAAAATTTATTATCATTATATCTATATTTATAAAAGCAATTTTTAGTCATTGCAGATTAAACTTATTTTCATCAAAAAATTATCTTCCTTTGTTAAATTTATATAATTAAATGCCTTATTCTCGGCATGCGATTCTTGTTAGCATATGAAAAAATAATATTTTTCAATTTAAAAAATAATGATATTTGTCTGCAAACGAGGTCACAACTATTTAATTTTTTTTATTATTATTTATTTTTATTGAGCAAAAATTTAAATGTAAAATGATTAGCAAATTTTCCCATCAGAAGAAAAAATTATTTATAAAATCATTTAGTTGGAGAATTTTTCCAGCAGATGGCGCCATGATGAAACTACCCATCAGTCACCTCTTCACCCTGTGGGGCACAGACCGCTCTTGATTCCCTTCCTCATGACATAAGTGTTTCCTTTCTCAACACGTGCGGTTAACAACTTTGGCCCGACCCTCTCTCACACCTCTGGATTATAACAGAAAAGATTTTTCTCTCACAAAAGTGCAATCTTCCGATTTCTAGAAGCCCAAACTTTGATTGGAAGTTGTTTGCCTGGTAATAACAGTAAGCTCTCGACTGTTTTGATTTTTTTAAAGTACTCTTTGAGAATACTCTTTTTTTTTGTTTTGCTTTGTTTATGTGCAAAGTGAGTGAAAGAACTTTGCGGTTTCTGCAGCTAGCTCCGATATCGTATGTTTATTTATAAACTTTAATGGCCTAGAGTTGTGCGAACTCTTGGGAATATGATTTTGCAATTTTTTTTTTTTTTTATTCAGGTAGTCTGTTTACATTGGGTTATTTTTGTTAAGTTACTAGTGTTCTACCTTGAATGTCGTTGGAGTCGAATTTTAAAATGCTTTTATTTTTTTTTATTGAATTGTGTTGATAGTTGGAAGTGAAACAAAACCGGTAAAGTTGAAAAATATGAAATGTTTGTATTTATATTGTATATTGTATATGTTCAACAATTTGAATGTTTTGAATAAAGAATCTAAACATTCTTTGTCGTGTAAACTAATTTGTTTGTTAAAGAAAGATTAAATGTCCGATAAATTAATGTAAACGCTATTTTCTAATGAAATATTGATTCTTGATTTGTATCTATATATTCATAAACTTTTTTTACTATACAAATCTAGAAATAAAAAGAAAAGATTTATACAAAAAGATCTTTATAAATCTAGATATTATAATAAACTAGAATAAATATAATAAATAAATTATTATCTAATCTGAATTTAAGTAAAAATATATCGATTATACTTAGATTATATCTAAGTATAAATCTAGATATTATAACCTGTATAAATCTAGATATTAAATCTAATATAATAGCTAGATTTATACAAATCTATATATAAAAAAAGAAATGTTTTATTTTCTTTTTTTAAAGTATCTTCCACTTTAAATTTGCTTTTCTTCTGTTAAGAAGCGGTACACAATAATAAAAAAAAACTTTCATGCATTTGAAAAGTAATATCTTTCTGTATGAACAAGTTATAGTTTCTATTTATAAACGTTTTTCTGATAGCTGCATTATTATTTTTTGTCTGAATTACTTTAATTCTCAAACATTTAAAAACATTGAAATTTGAAAGGAATAAAATATTAATCTAAAATTCATAAAATAAATAGTTAAAAATTTATAAAATACGGATTTTTTACGATCGCGAAATTATTTCATATATTTGTAAACATACGAAATTTCGTCGTTATTTGTAAACATAGATGATGTTTATTTAAACATTGGTGTAAATATTGGAATGACTCAATAAATGTGTGGGTATAGTGTCTTACAGATAATACTATGTTAATTTTTATTATTTGATAAAGATTAATTATTATCGATTGTTTATTTATTTATTATTATTTTTTTATGGATTAGAACGGTTATGACTTATAAATAACAAATATTTATTTAGGAAATATCAGTTCCACAAATATGTTTCACTATATGAAAATACTCTGGTGTTAAAATTTTTCAGTTTATTTTTCAAATATATGAATCTTATTGATAGTCTTATCACTCTCAGATTTTCCCGAATTGACTTTTTTTTTTTTTTTTTTTACATTAAGTCGTATGAAGTATTTTATAAAATTTCTTCCTCACGTTTTTCACTTTAATCTGGAAGCAATTCGCTGGTCGTTAACGATTTCATTAAGGAACATTACTTCGCGGGTCAACGTGGCTTTTTGCGGGTGTGCCTGTCTTTTGGGTGTTAAGGACATTCATGTTTTGTTACATGCGAGGAAAACATAAAAACACCCACTCGACAAGCCCGACAATGCGAAGCGAATGCCAATTAAAAAAGATAATAAAATAAAAGGGTTAGGATCCGAACATGGCATATTTTCCTTTGTAAGGCAATCATCATTAAAATTTCTGGTGTATTAAACGACCGATATTGCGAAAGCTTGCCTGAAAATAGTTTTCAATATGAATGCAAAATATATATTAACCTTTCTTTTGTTGTACAATTTTAAAGAGTACACAATGAATTTAAGTAATGATGCTGTTATTTTCTTGTTTACTATTAGTAAACTTCACTGTTTTTTTCGTTTTTTCACACACATAGCCGATATCTATTGTTGAAGTCATTACATTACGTATTATACAATTAAATGTTATTTTTTATTATTTCAAGAAAACCAATAAACATTATGCAATGCCATTAATGTATGCAACAACATAACGAACTAAAACAATACATATATGAATCCTTTACAATGAAGTAAGGTTTTTAGTAATGCAAATGCTTTAATGTATTACACGAAAAGGTGTGCATATTTTAAAAATGACAATGGAAAAGTGCTCTTTTTGCAATGTGAACTCCATTATTTTGCAAAAGAAAAAAATAAAGAACGAAAACTATGGATAAAAAGATAAATAATATAAAACTTCCATCGTAAAATTTATGTTTAAAAGAACCTGGTATAATTGGATCCTAATTTATTACGCAATATTTATTTATCGCTCAAATCTTTGCGTTTTTTTACGTAAAAGAAAAGTGTTCCTCTCCTTTGTTTCTCTTTACGTAATAAAAGTTAATTATTATCAGCAATGGTAGTCAATACGTTTCATGTTGGAAGAAATCTTGATTATCTCTTTCTTCAATGTCAATATCGAAACATCTAATCATTAATTAGAAAATTCTATTCAAATGGAGCTAACCTTCCGGGTTCACTTCAACTGCATCGGTTAAGATGCACTTGAAGTGAAAAAAAAAAAAAAAAAGTGAGAAACATTTGAATGTTAAGAGAAAAAAAAAATATTTGGCACAATAATATTTATTTGGTTTTCTCTTACTCAAACACTTCTTCTGAAAGCATAACTCAAAAAGCACGTTGATTATTATTTCTGTTCATTATTTATTGTGTGTATTGTATTAAAGCATATATTTATGACTACGTCCTTCCAAAATATACATTACAAGAAAATTAAACGATATATGTTTACTAAACAATCTTTTTAAATCTTTTTTTTCATGTATATAAATATTGACTTGATAAGAATATAAAGAAATTACTTCATTCAATCATAATATTATATATATGTTGTCAGTATTCATATTATTATATTTAGTATTGTTGAGTATTCATATTATTATTTATTAATATTATATTATTATATTTATTATTGGTGAGTATTCATGGTACTATATTAATATTATATTCATTTCATATATTATATTCATTTTATATTTAGTATTGTTGAGTATTCATGGTATTATATTCATTTATATTTATTCTTTCATTTAGTATTAGACTTTTTAATTTGTTAGCCTTTATATGATTTAATTTTCATAGGAAATTTGATTTAAAAAAAACTATAATTTAATTTTGTTGGAAAATATATTTACTCAAGAAAGATAGTTTATTAACAAATATAATTTTATAATTTATTATTCGTGGCTTAAAAGCAAATGCTGGATTTAAAAAAAAAAAAAAAATACGGATTTCACTAAGTGTACAGATTTCTCTTAGTTTATCTTGCTGAAGATTATATTCCGTCTTTAAAAAAAAATCTCGACTTCTATAATTCTCATGAATTTCTTAATTAGAACTTGGTAAAAAAATAATAGACAAGAGTTGTCTCTTCACCAGACGTATACAGTTAACCTTACTGTGATCTTTCTCCTACATCTCAAGTGAATTTAAGTGGTTTCGGGTTGTACTTCCGGTAGAGGTCAAGTTTCTGGAAGAAGTAGTATTTTTTTTTTTTCATTTGAAGTTGGCTCATTTGCTCTTCAAAGGGTTAAAGGTGAATCCTCGGTACCTAAAGTGGTTGAATTATTATGCAAATCTAATCGATGAAGTTTTGATAAATTATTATAATGAATTTATAACAATGGTGCTCGCTATAAAATGACAGTTTCAATTATGTGTGAAAGTGCAGTGAAAGGAAAATTTTATGTATAAGAAATCGAGAACAATAGTGAAATAATAAAAATTCATGGGGAAAAAAATGGGAGTCTGTAATAATGGTTCCCAGTGTTTATGAAGATTCAAGGAAATCAGGCTAAGTGAGAAATACATATGTTTACTTATCCTTTTCAACAGATAGCCATTTATTGTAACTTCTGATGCATAAATTAGTTTCTCTGGACAATGATATGTATCTTAGGCTGAGAAATCTAAGGCTGGCATTTGCATCGACTTCCATAAGTTCTTGGCAACTTGATGGCTAAGTGGCTAGTGCTTTGGCCGTTGGTACCACAGGCTTCAGGTTCGAATCCTGGCGTTGGCATGGGGGCTTGTAAGTGATTCGGAATCCATGTTAAACTGTAGGTTTCTGTCTAATTAACACAAAATGACCGTAGAGCGGCAATCCAAAACCAAATCCATATGTTCTTGAGCAAGAGTGCAGCCTTATTCGTGTCTCAGTGGTAACATGTGAGGCCTGAATGGCCGAGTGTCTGGCGCTCGGTGTCACAGGTTTCGGGTTCGAGTCCCGGCGGTGCCAGGGATGTTTGTAGTGGTTCTGAATCCACTTTAAGCCGTAGGTCCCGGTCTCCTATGACTGTAAGATCGTCACGGAACAGAAGTCAGACTTCTACCTACGGGTGCTCCATCAGAACAGAAGCTGCACCCCTCTTCCCTCCTTCAATAAGTGATACGACGACAACAACAGTGGTAACATGTGCAGGAGGGCTAGGTTCGAATCCCATGGCGATTTAATCTTGCAATCACTGCTTTCAGAAACGAGAAGATTGTGTCACGATATGTGTAAAGACGCATCCCGCATAGATAGTCGAGCTACCTGGTCGGTTTTCTTTAACTGTCGGAAAGCACTATCCTCCCGTCATCACTCGTCGATATGCTGTTCGAAGGATACTAAATGGTACATAAGGCCCACCGATGTTACACACACGGAAAAAAAAAAAAAAAAAAAAACCAGGCATGTACAGACTTGTGAAGGCCTCATGAACTAATTATAGCTTTGCCTACACACAAAACAACCTTTGAAATTTATCTAACACATATACATTTAATTTCTTCAAATACGATACAGAATAAATAATATATACAAATAAAAGACGAAGAAAATAGTTTTTGATAGATTTCTTCATATACATGGCTAAAAATGTTAGTTCATGCATACATGTGTTGTGCATTTTAATGTATAATTCTGCAACAACTATAAACCATAACCTTATTATTCAATTTTAAAATGGAACTTTTTTCTCCCAATAAATATCACATGCGTATATATACGCACTTGAATAGGGATCTTGAATCCATACTAACGCTTTATTGGCAAAAGTTCTGATCTTCTGATCCGCAATAAATGAAAAAGCATCGAATAAAATATTTTCTAAAGAATATTTGTTGTTTCTGAATGTTTTTATTTTTTTATATTAGCCTAAAGATGGATAATGTTCCCTAGTTTCATATTTGTACAATATATATAAATATGAAAATCTTTCAAAACAATTGTCAATCATATTTTAAAGTATAATGGAAATATGATAAGACTTGGTCATGGTCTGTGATTCCTGTTGTTCTTGGTATTCGATCATCAAATGTTTCTACATGATTCAATGTTTGTTCTTTTTTCGATGGGTTTGAACCCATTCTGTTGAAGGTTGAATAGTGGTAACTAATATTCGTTCATTTTCTTAATATTTTTTTCTTGTGTACTTCACAGGCGTATTGAAATATCTATGCACAACCCTTTAGTAGATCACAAATTAACACTACACTGCGCATTCAATTATACTCGACGGTCATTCTTATTTTTGTCGTAGTGTCACCAAGTATGGCAGCCATATTAGAATTAGTTAAGTTTGATTGATAATAACATTTTGATTGTATAAAACACATAAATTGTGTTGGATTCTTTATCTAATTCCCCTTCCAATAAAAATTTATTATCTTATTCTAACAATTAATAATAAAACAATTAAGTCATAATGTTGATTAACAACACTTAATTAACAATTATTTTCAATGTAATAAACTGTTTGATCTTGACTTCGGAAATTTTCAATTTATTGGGAGAAAATAACAATTTTTACATTTAATATTTTTGGATTTTCCTAGCCTGTTACTAAAAATTAAAAATCTTCATGTTATAGAACCTAGACCTATATTTTTAATAATGATCTGTCAATTCTCCAAGTTTATTAGAATTTCTTTAATCGTTAAAATGTTATTAAAATTCACAAATTTTAACCACAACTAAATTAGAGACCGATGCTTCTTCATTTTCTTTAAAATTGAACACTTTTTTTAACCTAGCTTTTACGGTTTTCCTTTTTCTGACCTTTCGAAAAAAAATTGCAATTTTATTTAATTAATATCTTGTAATTATTAAATAAGTATTATATCAATTACTTATATTTTTAGGAGAATATTTGCATTAAATAATCACATTTATTAGGAGTAGAAATAAACAATCGGAAATTGTTTATCGAATAAATAAGTAAATAATTCGAACATTTATTCTTGAATGTTATTATTGCTATGAAATTTTAGAAGTTTTTAAGCAAAATTACAAACACAGAAATATTCTTTACACAATATAACTTAATCCTAATGGAAAATAATTATGTTATCGATTTATTCTTTTAAAATGAAATTTATTTAATATATAATTAATGTTTTTTAAATCTAGGTGAATAAAACCGAGTATATTTGCAAATTAGAGAATTTATAAACTTGAAATATTTTTTATTATATATTTTTTTGAAATAGTTATAATTTTAACCATTCATGAAGAAATTAATAAATTATAAGAACAACTGTTTCTTATTGAATATTTTAAACAATTATTTATAAATACTTCATAAGTATTGCGCCTAAATATCAATTCCATATATATATATATATATATATATATATATAAAAAATATATATATATATTTCTATTAAAAAAAAATAATAGTTGCTTAGTTACATGTTTTCTACATTTTATTTCCGCGTCTTTAAAAAAGTTTCACTTTTGTATTTTCGAAAATATATATATATATATATATATATTTAAAAAAGAAAACTGACTATCTTTGCCGAAAGATATATAATATTAAAAAAAAAGGTTACAAATTTATTTTTAATAAATGATCTTAAATTCGGCTTAATTCTTTGAATTTCATTTTAAAAAAAAATTCGTGGTTTTTTTTTTATTACCAACAGATCTGCCTTTATCATTCTATATTATCATACGTGTTGTTCTATTATTACATATTGCTTCATTTGATAAACTTGTGTGCTTGTGTGATAATTATTTATTTAACTCTAAGGTTAGACAACATGTGTTTATCTGTTTTATGTTTATCGGTGTGCCAGTGTTTGTACAACTTCCGCAAACATTCTAAACCCGATTTCAGCTCCCAATTATACATTAAAAAAAAAAAAAAAAAAAAGAAACGATGCCATAAAAAGAAAACTCGTCAACCTCTCACACGAGCTAATGAAAGACGAGCAACCTTATTATTTTAGCCTTCAGCCATGTTTGATTACATGACGTTTGTTTGTGGCTATAAAACCCAATGCGTCAATGCTTCACTTTTTAATGACAATGTCTTTTCTTTTTTTCAAATTAATTTAATTAGGAAATTATTTATTCCTGTAACTTGATTTACGCTGATAATTTTAATGACCTATTATCAGCTTACTGGTTTCATTGATTTTTTTCCCCCTCTTTCTATTGATAAATTAAGCAATATGCTTGTTTGCTTCTTTTTAATTTTTATCACAAGTATGTTGTCATTTTGAATTAAGATTGCACTTTTATACAATTTTTCGATTATTTAAAAGACTAGTTTCATCACAATTGATATAACTACAGGTATTTAGTCATAATTAATCACAGATATTTAATAATATATTATTTTTGAAAAATTTTTTCATTATTTTTTATTTTATTTTACTAATGAAGAATAATTTGTAAATAATGAATTTGTTTTACTCTTATAAATAATGTATTTTGTTTTTCTATGGTTATAAATAAGGAATTTTGGTTTACCATGGTTATAAATAATGAATTTGTTTTTACCAAGACTATAAATAATGAATTTGTTTTTACCATGGCTATAACGGATTAAAGCTGTTCATTTTAAAATTTAACAACATAGATTCCAGATATTTTTTTTTTTTTTTTTTTTTCTCTTTCGATCAATAGTATCTGCAGCAATTTATATGTAAATATTGAGTTATAGGATTTTTATGATGAATTTCAAATTTTGAATCGTGATTTTTAATCTTAAGTCTTTAAATATGTATATTATAATTTTTTTGAATTTAAAAACTACTCATTTATACGAATTTTTAGATACAGAGTGGTAAATGTTTATTTTTTATTATCTCCAAAGTCTAAAGACAGAAAAGCAGTTTAAATAAACTAAATTTTTACACATGGTATTTGGAATTAAACTAGAACTAACATTTAAATTTCAGGTCTAACATTTAACAGACTAGTTTCATTAAGTTGATAAGTCGACTTAAATACTTTTAAATAATATATATATATATATCGTCATTGAAAATTCAAATTCTGCTGTAAATAATGATTTAGGCTTTTCATTTATTTATTTTTTAAGAAAGGAGCATAATTTTTTTCAATACTTGAATTATAGATACATATTTCAAAAAAAAAGCGCAGTTAAACGACCGAGATTTAAAATATAAACTTTAAACTGGTATTAAATTAGTTAATGTTCTTTCTTTCTCTATTCCACCCAAAGAACTTTAAAAGCAGCACGATTTCAGAAATTACGGTAGATGATTAATTGGTACTTGGTCCTCTGGTGCGACTGGAGCGAACATTTAGTATTATTTATTGAAAATTCTAAAAAAAAAAAAAAAAGAAACATGCAATTTCATCATTCCAGAAAAAAGCATTTGAGTTTTTTTTTTTCCCCACGTGTAACATATATTTCTTTAAATGCATCTTTACTTACACACTTTTAGAAATTCTCTTATCTGTCCTTAAACAACATAATTCTTATAACGAATAATTATACTTTTATTTGATTTTTAATTTCTGATTAAATTTTTATTAAAAATGAAATTATTTTTCAGATTTGAAAATTCCTTAAAATTCAACGTACATTTAATTTCGCGCAGAATTTTTTTCCCCGTCGTTGAACATCACAAGAGAAAAAATATGTTATGTGTACATATATGGCAGTAAAAAGAAAACATCTGAATACACAAATAGAAAAATGTCGATATTCTAACTGTTGCAAACATAAATTTATAGTTAACAACATTTATATTAAACATATATTTTGTAAACATATTGTTTGTTGTTTTTTCCCCTCCTTACATGCAAATAACTTTCAAAGAAACCGCTTGGCTTTGTCATGTCATTACAAACATCACGGACTGCATTTATATATATATATAAAAAGTGCGTATCAAATCTGTTTTAAAAATTTTCATTAATGAAGTCGGTGGTTCTTTGATCTGTTTTCCAATCTTTCTAGCCAGTGCTATCAGATAATTTGGAACAAAAATATAATTTCAAATTAAAAAAAATATACATAAAAGCACATTTTCTGTAAATGTAGTCTTTATTTGACGAACATTCATTAAATAAATTATCTCTCGACAAATTATTTAATAAACCTCGATTCTGAAAGACACAGTATTTATTATTTTTTATTTTTAGGTTTCAGTTTTCCCTATATAAATACGATATTTGAATATATAGTGATTTTTTTTTTATTACTTATTAGTAGTTTATTTAAAAAAATTTTAAATATTGATATTATTGTGGTAAAATTGTTTTGAAAAACTTTTAAAATTTTATTTTTAAAATGGGTTTTATTTTTTTTTTTTTTTTTTTTTTACACATTTCAGTTCCATTTTTAAGTAATAATGATTCTGAAATCGTAAGATTTGTAGTATTTTTTGTTGGGTATTAATATTAGATATATGGGATAAATTTAGGTTATGAAACTAAAATAAATAAAAAAAATATTATTCTTATTTTTAATGAAGTACAGAAAAAAAAGTACCGAAAGCCCAAACTTTTGTTAAGAAGATATTAAGAAAAATATTAAAATATCAACATAGCATTACTGCACCTAGTAATAATATTTATTGCTTTTTAGATTATTTCCCGAAAACGTTGACAAAAAAAAAAAAAAAAAAAATTTCTTAAACATAAATTTTCCAAACTTATCATACGTTAGAATTTAATTAAATGTTCTTATTTTTATTCAAAAGTTTTAAAGCCGAATATTTCAGTTGGTGACTCAAATCCGCCATAATAATGAAGCATGTTTTTATGAGACTTGTAATCATTACGTAATATGCACTTGCAAAAGTTCTTTTTCAAGTAAACATTAATTTATTTTGTAGTTAAAAAAAAAAAATTAGGGCAATAAATAAATTTAATTAAAATTTTTATAGAATGGTAACTCATTTCTTCTGCATTTAAGAGAGCAACAAAATACTTTTTCTTGCTATTACATAAAGTAGTTCTCGCATTTCATTAGTCTAGAAAACAGAGATGAAATGCCCGGTACTTTAACGATAAATTATTATAGTGGACTGCAGTGAAGTAAAACTCATCTTAATGTTTTATTTGACATTTTAAAATTAATTTGTATTGTTTTCGAAGAAAATTTTTTCAATTATTTAACAGATTAATTATTATATTCAGCTATAGATAGCTCGACTCGTGGCTCAGTGGCAACGTGAAACGTTGGTGAGCAATAGGGTGGAGGTTCAATTCACTATCTGTGGCTTTGTTGTAGACACCGTTTCAAAAAACGAGGAGGCTCGATTGCGTTTGGGTTGTTCAGCATCTTGCCTCGTCAGTCGGACTACTACCTGGTGGGAGTTTTCCGGGTTTTCTCCCCAGCAGGGTAATTCACCCGAAAGTCCTCCTTCTTCAGCGACACGGAGCCAAGTGCATACGGGTGATTCATCACAACAAAAGCTGCCCCACTTTCCCTTCCTTCTTTCCATGAAAACCAGGTTTATGA
The DNA here is from genome assembly GCA_021605095.1 of Caerostris extrusa. Classification (NCBI taxonomy): domain Eukaryota; kingdom Metazoa; phylum Arthropoda; class Arachnida; order Araneae; family Araneidae; genus Caerostris; species Caerostris extrusa. The sequence goes on along the minus strand of BPLR01000804.1, from coordinate 8,289 downwards.
ACTTGGTCTAGATGTTATTGTTGACCAAGTGGATAAGAAAAACAGCTAAAGATAAATTAGAAGTTGATGGGAATTGAATTGCGAGTGCCTTCGAGGTACGAATTCGACTCCCATCCGCTTAATTATATAATATCTTATAATTAATATCAAATATCGGCTTATTTACCATAGGTTTGCGTGAGTGTCTGCTTGGCTTTCTTAGCATGTAACACAAATATCTTATGGAAGGTAAATGCCATGTTGAAAAATTTCCTAAAAATAGTATTCCGTTTCCCCTTTTGGATGCAATATAGTCAGGTTTTCTAAGATGTAACAATTGGCTAAATTATATATTATTTCTCTGGCATTTGATACCGCAGGCTTCAGGTTCAAATCCTGGTGGTGACATGGATGTTTATCAATGGTTCGGAATCCACGTTAAACTGTAGGCCCCGGTCTGTTTAGCATGAAGTGTGCACAAAATGACCCTAGAGCGGCAAACCAAACCTCTAATATATAACCTGAATTTAGCACAAATCCTGTGAGAGCAATTAACAAATAAACTCGAAAGATACATCGCTTTTTTTTTTTTGTTAATATTTAAATATTGTTTCATTAATTTTAGATTATTTATTTATTTATATGCGTGGTGAATGCTGAATTTATACACAGTGCAATACTGTGCAAATATATAACGTTGTATTTTGTCGCACGAATTACTTTCTTATTAATTAAGACTTATATTTTATCTTACTAAACTTATTATGTGAATTTCCTACAATAAACCGAACTTATCTTTCATCCTTCAATTGGATGCCTTCAACAATCAAATGGTATGCGATTCAGATATTTCTAAAAAAAAAAAAACTAGCTGCTCAGCTACTATCAATACATGTATTTATTCTTGCTGCCAGTTATGCTGAGAACACTGCTTTTCTATACAAAAAAAAACACAATTTTTTCTAACGCTACCTTCTCTTACCCTTTGATTTCCACGAATGTAATAACTGATTCGTTAGATGGAAAATATCTAATGTCAGATAAATGTCATGTTGAAAGACCTCCAAATAAAGCTTTTATCCTATTAATGCACATCGTCTTTTCCTCAAAAGGAGATAAGATCAAACAATTTTAAAAATCAAATAATTGCTTTAAGTGACCTTACTAAATGCCTGAATTAACTTTTAGTTCTGCAAAAACATATCTCAAATACAAAACAAAACAAAAAAAAAAAAAAAAAATTTCAGGAATCGCTTCAGGGAGACTTTTTCTCTAATCAATCAATTTTTATGCACGCAATAAATCTTCCAGCAATGATGACGTGTATTTACCCAGTTCGGTCTAAAAGCGGTATTAAAATCTGTCAAGTTTAACAAAGCGTCACAATGAGACTGATCACCTATGCAAAGTAGTTCACGAGAAACATAGAAATTAATCTTCTTCATCTTGAAGATTCCAGGAAGAAAGTTGCGCCTTCAAATTTTTCAGTAACCTTGAATCCAAACAGAACACCAACAGACACTGGTAAAAGTAATTCTTTTCTAATGTTTACTCACTTTCAATCCCAAAATTTTGTTAATTTCATAACAGATTTGTTTTTTAATTGCAGTTCTCATAGGATATGAAACCTTATCGGTATTACTGTGCTCCATTAAGACAATCATCTACCAAATTGTCATTTATCAATTTTATTCTTTCCTACTTCTAAATAATCTCCTTCTAAATAATTTCTAATTCCCTACTTGGCCAATTGGCTATCGCTCTGGCCATTGGTACCATAGGCTTGACGTTCGAATACTGGCGGTGGCATAGATGTTTGTTAGCGGTTCGGAATCCACGTTAAACTATTGATTCATGTCTAATTTACCCAAAGTGCTCACAAAATGACAAACCAAACTAACCCAATCCCACTTCTAAACAAAAGGCATTTCAGTTCCTTCATGTTATTGAAATACTTCACATTTGTTTTGACTTGGATCCAGTCACCCACCAATAAAAAAAAATATATAAGATGGTTCTTAAAATTCTCTTTTATTCCTGATGAGCATAGCGTCGATCATTTAATTAGGTTTGAGGAACAAAATAAAATAAATAAAATGTATTCAATTTTTTACGAATTTGCAGAGCCATAATAACATGATTCTTTTATTCATATTTAAAGTTAGAAATGTTTTAATTTTTTTAAATTATGAAACAATTGATTGCCGTCTTTATAATAAGCCATCAAAGGGTTTTTTATATAGCATCATCATCATCATCATCATCATTGGCGCAACAGCCCCATGGTAGACCAAGGCTGTCTTCCTACTGGCAGATTTCGTGACAGATGTTTTCTTTTACGGGGTAGAGTTGACAATCAACACTCTACTGTCATATTAGACCTTGGGGCTTAATAGCCGAGTGGCTAGCTCTCGGTATGACAGGTTTCGGGTTCGAATTCCGGCGGTGCCATGGATGTTTGTAGTGGATCGGAATCCACTTTAAGCCTTAGGTCCCGATCTCATATGACCGCAGAGCGTCACAGAGCCCAGTCAGACTTATCTAACTCATATCATTTCCAAACTGTAAAGGGGGCTACTCAGTTCTAGACACAGTGATGTTTTGTGCTGTAGTAGTCATATTAGAACGGACCTACGTTTAAAGTGGATTCTGAACCACTATGAACATCCATGGCACCACTAGGGGATTCGAACCCGAAGGCTGTGGTACCGAGCGCCAGAACGAGAGTAACTCGGCCATCAGGCCCTCGTTTAGATGATAAGTCATTTTCACATAAGTCATTTTTATTGCCTACTTTTAGTTTATAGATTTCTCTGCAAATATTAATATAATTTTGTCTTATAACATTATTTATTTAAAATGTTCATTATTTTTAAATGTTTTTATCTATATTTCTAATTTTGCATTCATCACTTAAAGACTTTCATAACAAACTTATGAATACAAAATGTATCGGATTCTCTAACGTCAGACAGCGTTATGTCGTTCATGCTATTTAAAAATAATAATAATAATTGATTGTTTGAAAACACGAAAGGAATCGTATTAAAAAAAAAAAAAGAATACGATTTAACGAAATCCAGCTGCACATTGGATTTTATGTGGTCTCGTAAATCTGTTTCGTCGAATGAAATACGACTTGTAACAACTTAATAAAAAACGCTTACAAAGGGTAGATAACGCAGCCGATGACAAAGTCAACCGAGATAAAAAAAAAAAAAGGGGGAGGGGGGAGATTTAACAAAAAAACAAAAAAACTGACGTTTACTTCTATTATTTAATAATCGTCGTCCTAACCATTTATCAAAGATAAAGAAGAAGAAAAATATTCTAAAAAAATTTTTATGCTGCAATCTTTTTGCATCATTAACGACGATAAATTCTTTCCTGAGTTTTAATTTGGCCTTTTTTTTTCTCTCTCCGCATATAAACTGCGCCCAAAGATTAGAGAAAAATCTCGTAACTTGTTTGCAACTGAACACGATTTGAGTAGGCGAGCTGTGTACTCATTACAGAGCGATGCAGAAACAGAAGTGGCTGTCCCAGCTTCGTCGGGATAAGATTGGAAATTCAGATTGCGTTTTTTTTAAGATAAAAGCATTTCCCGTTCTATTGATTAATCGCGTCGACACTTTTGAGCATGTGTATTTCGAGAAATTGATTCCGATTTCTACATCCGTATAATTGTGTCAAGATAAGACACTCGAGATTTCACGTCCACAGAACTTCATTCAAGTAATAGATTACTTACATTTTGGAAAATATATCTCAAAAAAATATACCGCGGTCTGATGACAAATTGGGTAGCGCTCTGGCTTTTAGTACCACGGGCTTCAGGTTCGAATCCTGACGATGGTATAGATATTTGTGAGTGGTTCGGAATTCACATTAAACTGTAGGTGCTGGTCTAATTAGCCCAAAGGGTGGAAAAAAAAAATGACCGTAGAACGACAAACCAAAGCAAAATATATCATAAATGAAATCAAAATAGATTTTTCTTTCCTCATCATCTTCATCCAAATTATTTATATTAATCATTACAAATTTAACTCTTCAACACGCTCGATTCGTGACAACGCGCCCGCTAGTGAGAATTAGGACGGAGGTTCACCTCGCTGGCGGCTTTGTTGTAGACACTGTTTCAAAGAACAAGGATGCCGTTTGTGAGGTTCAGCATCTTTCCTTGTTAATCAGACTACTTGGTGGGAGTGTTCCGTATTTTTCTCCCATACGACACGCAAATGCGAGGTAGTTTCCCCAAAAGTCCACCCGAAAGGCACTGCTCTCCTTCAGTGGCACGGAGTCTCCTACCTACGCGTGCTCCATCACAACAGAAGCTGCCCCCCCCTCCTCCTCCTTCCATGATTCATGGGCTTGGCCTAGATGTTGCTTGGTCTAATTTTACTTTACCAAAATAAAGATAAGAAAAAGAAAGTCTTCGACACTCTCTGTTAGTTAGAATTTAATTTAGATAAATTAAGAAGATCCTTTTCGTTCTAAACTTATTTTTTCTCCCCTCTTTTACTGTTCGCTAGGAACTTAAAATTATGAGAAAGTTAGAAAACTAGACTTAGAATAACGTAAAAAAGCTTAAAGAAGATAATGTATAGTATAGTTGTTGAGGAACAGCAATTTGGTGCCTGGTCTCAATTATAAAATAATCAATCAACATTATCAAATAATATTTTTAAAAGAATCCAATTCTTGGTTGAATAAAATTTTTTTACTCATAGCAAAATTATTCATTTCCTTTTTTTTATATATGTAATATATTTGTTTATTAATTTTACCTTTACATTCCTACCTTTGGCCTTATTTAATCTCGTAATCATTTATTTACGTCTCGTATACATTATTTTATTTCATTTTTTTAGAATGTTGCTTGTTGTTCTTTCTTTTTATGACACAGTAATGTGAAAGTGTTTCCGGAAACTTGCCGCCTTTTTAATTAATTGGGCTTAATGAATGGGATCTTGTATGCAAATAGATGTTTGTGTGTCACTTGGTGTGGGTTCATTCCTGACCGCCAAATTTGGCTAGAATGGATTTTTTTTTTGAACTAGCTCGCCAAATTGTATATGGCATCGATGCTTTCTTATCACCTTCGTTCGATGCTTTTTTTTTTTTTTTTTTTTTTTATCACATACGAAATCTGTTTGCAGTTTCAAATAAATAAATCAAGTAATTGTAAAGAACGGAAAACCGTGGTAAAACGGTAAAATACATATTTTTATCCTTGTTCTGAAATTCTAATTTCTTATTTTTGTTTAAAGTCCCGGAGAAATTCTTCAAATTTCTTCAACTTGCCTTTTTTTTTTTTTTTTTATTATTATTATTATTTTATATGCCGATGTTTAACTTTCGTTTTTATTAGTTGCTTTACATTATTATTAAATTAAATGCATTTTGATTTATATTTAAACATTTTTTTTGTGTGTGTATTTTGTTTTTAAATTTATCCTTTAAAGTTGGAAACAAAATTCGTATAGAAAAAATGATGTAAGTATCAATCCGCTATTCAATTAGTACGTTTTGAATACACTTAATAATATAATCCTTCATTTTATTTATCCCTCTTGAATTCTTACATATTAACATAATTTTGATTCTTTTTTGTTTTAACTTGATACTTTTCGATACTTGCTTTATTAACAACCTGATTTTTAATACTTGTGATATTAACAACCTGATTTCGATAGTTGTGTTATTAACAACTTGATTTCGATACTTGTGATGTAACATACAGTAGAACCTCTTTAAGTCGAACCTCGATAAGTCGAAATCCTCCAAAACTCGAAAATTTTGTTCCCTTCCCTCAAGCCCCAAAAACCTCCATTACTCGAAATTTCAACCTTCTGTATGTCGAAATAATTATTCAATCCCCACAAGCCATTTTGGTATATATTTTTCCTCCATAACTCGAAAAAAAAAAAAAAAAAAAATCTGTATCTCGAACATTAGCAATGTTTGATTTTACAACCTTACAACTCGATCATTTGAAATTGTTTTTTGAATTATTTTGATTTTTATTGTAGTACATGATATAACTTTAAATTGCAAATAAACATGTTTATTACCTCTGTAACTGAATTTTTATTTATTTTTACCTCTCTGACTCAAAATAAGTTGAAAGAATCTAAACCTCTACAAATCGAACATTTCCTTACAAAATCCGTGTAAGTCGAAAACTCTATAACTCGAATTATTTGGCGTCTCCCCTTGAAGTTCGACTTACAGAGGTTCTACTGTAATTGTGATGTTTATTGTATTTTTTTTTTACAGTCATGTTTAAAAAAGGGGCTTTACAAAAAGAGTAATTAATATTCAACGATATACCTACTATATCAATATTTCTTTAATGAATTTTTCCAACTTTTTATGTGTCCATAAATATAATTTATTAAACATTTTTTTCCAATTACTAATTTCTATATTTAATAAAATCAAAGGATTTCTTATTAAATAATTTTTACTAATAAGCCATACTGTAATACATATTCTACATTAATAAAAAAATCTATTTTATGAATTTCACTTTCATTGCAAGTACTATTTTAAGTTTTCATATTTTGTTTTTATAAGCTGACGGATCTTTTGACTAAACGTAATAACAGGCCATCATAATTAAAATGCATTTAAAAATCTATTGTGTGCTTATCTTCTATTATGATAATGTTTGGAACAATTATTTCTCGATAAAAATAAAGATTTCTCCTCTTATTGACCTACAGCATTGATAAATATGCGACAATAACAGTAGTAAAAGAAATTGAATTGGTTTCGAGTTCGTTGACACGCAATTTTTTTCCCCTTAACGATCGTTCTTTTAAAAACTCTTCTTAGTTTAAAAAAAGGCTTAAAATGAATTTTAATTAAGGAAAATAAATTTGATTTATTATTTTTGAAATCTTTTTATTCTGTTTGAAGTTTTTTATTTATCATTTATCAATAACTATTTAACTAATAATATATTTAGTTGCCAAGAAAACATTTAAAATAAGCTGATATTTTCGTTTTACCTTCTATTTCATTTATTTAAGCTATTATTGGTTTTGGAACTTCATCACATTATTCTGTATTATATACAAGTTCAATATCTTTTTAATTGTTTTTGTAATTCTGTTTTTAAATATATATATTTAAAACAGAATTACAAAACAATTACATTACAATATATATATATAATTAGAAATAATTTTTTTTTTTTAAATGGGATGTGTGCATATTAAGCAAATCTAACAGGGTTCTAGTTCCAAAAGGCATATACTTGAATATCCCAAAGTCTCAAATCTATAGGTGAGCCAGGTCCGATGATTGCTTTGTATAACATAATTTTTGTATAATTTGTTAATGATTTTTGCCTTAAGAATGTTTTTAGACCGTGAAGACAGTGATTAGATGCAAGAATACGTCTTTTATTTCCATATACCATACCATACCATACCTTCCAATATAATATACTTATTTCAATACCCAATACCATATACTTAATACTTATTTCAATACCCAATATCATACACTTATGCTTATTTCAGTACCCAATACCATACACTTATATTTATTTCAGGTACCCAATACGATATACTTGTACTTATTTCAATACCTATATCGAGTGATTATCGAAATCACTTCCGTAAAATTTACTTTCCTTCTCTCCCAACAGTTGTGTTGGGGAGACAAGGAAGTACCCTCTCTCCCTCAACTGGATGTTAGTCATAAATGATATATAAAACACCCATGCTTATTCAGTCATGTACCATACATTTTCTCCAAACACGTAATTCCAAGTAAATAAAAAAATCCAGCCCCTCTTATTATGCATGCAGTTGAAACAGCCTGGACAAAATATCTTAGAAACTATTCCTCCTCAAAAAGGAGTTATTCATTAATAAAACTGAATAGTCATGTTTTTTAATTCTAAGGTGTCGAGCTCTTCATTCATCGCTCGGAGGTCGTTTCCACTGTGCTAGTAATATTTTCGTTCTGAATAAGAAGATAATTACTATAATCAGGCAGTTGTCACCCTCATGTTTGCTTTTTTCTTTTTGTTTTTACGGTGGTTATCTCGGCGTCTGTTTCAGGGAATTTTCATTCGCTTGTTTATTTTTAACGAATTTAATTTCACGGACGTTTTGGTTTTTGAGGTTTGGTCTGAAGTGGGCAGGCAGTTTACTGTTGTTTTTACTTGTTTGGAATTATATTTATCGTCTCTTTAGTAATCGTTTCCAAGAAAAGAGGGAAATGATCTAATAATTTGATCTTGTGTATGTTTTTTTTGAATTTGTTCATAGTAGCACTACTGTAAAAATG